>JANHGN010000207.1:0-40563 GCA_024605025.1 Megaceryle maxima
TTTAAATTTTTTTCCCATTTTTTTTTTTTTTTTTTTTTCCAAAAAAAAAAAAGATCAGGAAGGGGCCTCTTTTTTTTTAATAAAAAAATTTTTTTTTTTTTTTTTTTTTTTTTTTTTTTTTTTTTGGTGTGTAGAACCCACCCTTATATTATTTTTTTCTATCTCTAGCGGTATCACAATAGAGTTATTTAAGTTTTGTCAAAAATCCTCTCTTCAATCCTCTCTTCAATCTTTTTGTCAAAATTCCTCTCTGTTCAATAGCTCTTTCATGATTTAGGAAACAAGCATTTAAGTATTTGTTTCAATGTTGATGGTATTTTGAAAAATAAATGAAAGTAAAGAGATTTAAACAAAATTTTGCACACAGAAAATAAAAATGCTTTATTTTGAAACATTAACTAAAATAATGCATTTGACTAGTATTTATTTTTTATATATATACTGAATCCACCCTGCCTTTTAATCTCTTTACCTAAAAAAGTTTTGGATTATTTTCTCCCTCTTATCTCTAGGTATTGTTGCTGGTAATAAAAAGAAGCTCATGATACTGCTAATTTTCTTATGTATTCTTATTTTATTTATACCAAATTAGTTTTATTACTAATGCTAATGTGATGATGATAATGACAGGGAACAAAATTGAGCTAAAACAATATTGTAATTGGAAGGAGAGGCAGGATAAAATGTGAAGGTCTGCTACCCCCATCAAGATAGCCAATATTTTTGCAGTTTTTATATGAGTCACTTGTTATTGCACTATCATTATGATTATTCTGATGAGAAATTAGGAGTTATCTTTCTATATGTAAATCATTATTTCCTTTCTTAGAAAGCAGCTGAACAAATAAATATAACATAATTAAGTAACCTTAAAGTCAGTGTAATTAACTACCTCTTTGGAAAATAGTCTTGGGTTGTTTTCCTTTGGAACAGTTATAGAAACGCCAAGGGGAAGAGCTCATCTGTCACTCCCAAGGTTATATTTTCACTTCACTGTTACCCCATGGAGTATCTGGAGAAAGGTGAAGCTTGAGGAGGTTACAAGAAAGGTATCTTAGCACAGAAATTAATGATAGAGTAGAGCTCTCTTTAGTCAGATTAATGGCTGGAATCACTGGCTCAGAGTTGGCCTTCTGTATCCAGAGTGCCAATAGTTTCTGGTGTCCTTTTATCTACAGCTTTTGCTGCAAAGTTCAAACAGAATATTTGAGATAACTGAACCTTTTGGGTTTACAAACCAAACAATAATAAAAAAAAAGATGCCACATTGGCTGTATTTTTCATCAATATGGATTTAAAAATAAGTTCCCTATAGGAAATATTTTTAAATAAATAAAATTAGATGTCACCATTACAGCTTTGACTTTAAAGATGTGTGGCATGGGCAGGGTTCAGTAATTTTTTTTCACCATATAACTACCCCTTTTGGAAACCTTTGGTGAGGTACAAAAGAATCAAATTGCTCAACAACACATGCTAGTAAGAACTCAGTGGTATGACAATAATGCTGTCAAACAGATTGACAAATATTTTGTCAAAAAATCAGTGATATGATAACACAAGGTTATTCAGTGACTATCGTAAAAAGGAAGGAACTCATAATACCCTAACATAAGGCTTTCTTATAACCTAACTGTAGGAAAGAAATTGACTATTAGAATTTCCCAAAGCTTTTACAGTTCTTTCAAAAAATATTTAAAGTGAAATATTCTCAAAAGAGCAAGATGTCCGTTGGCAGAATTTTAAATGATTGTTTGAAATACTAGAAGTATGTGCTAGGATAAATGGACTGATGCTTGAAAATATTAATGCAATAATTGGAATATCTAATTCAAAAATATAATTTAATGGGTCCAAATCATGTGAGAGAATTTGTTTCATGACAGTTGTTCATGACAAATAAACCTACAAATTTAGATTTCAGAATCAAGAATTATATAATCAGAGTCAGTCCTTTAATTTACATCCAGATTAATAACAGAAGTGGCATATTGATACATCATTAATTGTGCAGTTTAACACAAAAGGTAAATAATTAAATTCCTGTGTTACTGACATTAGAAAGGAAACCTACTGCAAAGACATTTTCAGTTTATTTCAAGGCAAATTGCTGGTTTCTTAAAAGGTATTAAAACTGAAAGTGGGTTGAGAAATGCAAAAAACCAATATGATCAGACAAAGAGTAGATCTTAAAAAGGCACTTTCAAATATGTATCTCCTGGTGGAATCTATAGCCTTGATACACGATGCAGGGAGACCAGCAGGACTTTCAAGAATGGGATTCACAAAACAATTCCCTCATTATCAACAGTTGCCTAAAGTAGGAAGCTGGTAAACGGGGAAGAATAAGAACTTGTGAACAAATAGAATAGTCTCTGTCTTTTTCTTTCTTTCTCTGAATTATTTTATTTCCTGTACGACATTTGTAACTACAGAACCACAAAATGGTTGAGGTTGGAAGACACCTCTCGAGTTCATCTTGTCCAACCCACCCTCCACAAGCAGAGCCAACTAGAGTCAGCTTCCCAGCACCATGTCCAGACAGCTTTTGAATATCCCAAGGATGGGGACTTTACAATCTCCGTGGGCAACCTGTGCCAGTACACAGACACCCCCACAGTAAAAACATGTCTCCTGTTGACTGAATCTCCTGTGTTTCAGTTTGTGGCCTTTCCCTTTTGCCCTGTCACTAGGCACTATGGAAAAAGACCCTGGCTTCATCCTCTTTACACTCTCCTGACAAGTATTTTTATACCTTGATGAGATCTGCCCTGAGCCTTCTCTAGCCTAAACAGTCCCAGCTCTCTCAGCCTCTCTTCATACAATTGGTTGTACTGATAAGTCCAAAAGTGGATACAGTACTCCACGTGTCCAGCGCTGAGTAAAGGGGAAGTATCACCTCACTCAACCTGCTGGCAGCACTCCTCCTTATGCAGCCCAGGATGTCATTCACTTTCTTTGCTACAAGGACACATTACAATGTGTCAGCTTGATGTCTAGCAGCGTCCCTAGGTCCTATTCTGCCAAGCTGTTTTCCAGCTGCTTGGCCACCATTGTGTACTGGTGCACAGGGTTATTCTTCCTTGGGTGCAGGACTTTGCACTTCCCTTTTTTGAACTTCATAAGGTTCCTGTTAGCCCAATTCTCCAGCCTGTAGAGGTTCTTATGGATGGCAGCATGACCCTCTGGTGTAACAGCCACTCATCCAAGTTTTGTGTCAGCAGATTTGCTGAGGGTGCACTTTACTCTGTCATGCATTAATGTCGATGTTGAACAGGACTGGACCCAGTACTGACCTTTGGGCTATGCTGCTACTCATCTCCAAGCAGATCTCATGCCTGTGATAAGTAGCACTGATGGTTGTGATCCATCAGCCTCTGGGCTATGGCTCAGAGACTCTCAGAAAACCTAACTTTTGAAGAATATCAGCCTCTCTGTAGTGCAGAGGCAAAATTTCCTACAATTTTTAAAACTTTAAATTTTCATAAGAATACCTACTTAGGCCATAGATATCTATGGTCAGGTATCCATTAATGCCTGTGCTTAATTTCTTCACTGTAAGAGTTTCTTTAGTTTATGGGTTATTAGGCATTGGAATGGCTTGCCTGGGGAGGTGGTTGACTCCCCATCCCTGGAAGTATTTAAGAGTCTTGTACACATAGTGCTGAGGGGTATGGTTTAGTTAAGGTCTTGTCAGTATTAGGTTAATGACTGGACTCTATGATCTAAAAGGTCTTTTCCAATCTAGGAAATTCTGTGATTTTGTGATTCTGTAATTAATTTTGCAATGATTAAAAGTATATACACTAAGGCTTGCTACCAAAATCCATGTCCCAGGTCCCAGTTGAAAGGGTGGGGTTTGGTTTTGTTCATTTGTTTTCTCAAAAGGTTTTTCAGCAAATACTTCATTGAGGGCTGTAGTCTAAGATATAATTCTAGTTCTACTGTTCTCTTGAGATAAAAGCAGAAGTTTTGGAAATTCTGAAAAGCCTTTAGAATGTCCAGAGAACTAATCAAGGTAGATCAAGACTATGGCAGATAGATCAAGACTACCTTTCAAATTAACCAGATTTTTATTTCATTCTTGATTCAGATTTCTGTAATTATGAACATGATGTATTTAGGAATCTGTATAGTGTTGTCACATATATTAGCATTGCCAAAGAAACGTTTTATCCAGTTGAGTCTCAAAAAACTTTCAAGGATGGAAATTGGGCAACTCTCAGTTGTCCAACCTGTTCTTAGAGTGAGTCTCCTCATAACAAATTTCTTTTTATACATCTAGTCAAAACCTCTCTTATTTCTTTTTATACTGTTTTCCTCCTGTCATGAGCCACTGTAAAAAGCCCAGTTCCACTTTCCTGATAATGTTTTGTAAGGTACTAGAAGGTTCCCCACTGAGCCTTTAAGATAAAAAAAATTTCAACTGTAGCAAATGATGTTTTAACTTTTGCTCCAGACTTCCTTGCTCACTAGGCACAATCAGTAGTGTGGATTCATCTCATAGGCTCATTAAAGAGACTGAGGAGGTGTGTTACTACTATTCACCTTGGGATTCCATAAAATTTATGACAATGAAAAAAATACTTCACTTGCTTTCAGTGGGTGTCCATGTCACAAGTGAGATAACTGAGGAGAAGCAGCATGAGCAGCCCCCACTATCCAGAATCCTAAAATATAAACAGCTGAAATAAAGCTAACTGGCAGTGAACACAGATGAAAAACTGACTTTTTAGCTTAGTAAAAAATCAGAAAATGGCATGTTCTATAAAGACAGCTATTACTCTGAAGTCAGTTTATGTTAGACTGGAATAGTATATAGTACATGTATATATGATGAGAAATCAAATGAAAATATGTAAGTTGATAAGCTATGCCAAAAAATATATATTTTGACAGATCTGAGTTACTGTAAGAATGACTGGAATAAAAATTACTGAATATATAAATAGTTTTCTCTGTGTGTCAGTCTCAGATTTTCTGTTATTTTTATTTTATTCCAATGCACAGAACATCGTGAATGACCAAAACCATCTGAAGTAATCTTAAAGACCTATTTAGGAAACAGTTTACAAGCTGGAGTGAAGTCTCTGTTGAGCAAACTTGAAAGGCTTTGGAGGTTTGATTTAGATAAGCATAGAAAGCATGAATATTTATTTGAACCTATTTAGCTTCTTGTAACTTGTTTTTGTCCTGGATCCAAATGACTCTTTCAAAGCTGTATTAAATGTATGGCTGTAATAAAGAAGAAAACATAAACAGCTTTTAAAGTGTTTGCGCTTGAGCTGGCAGGGAGTGTTTTTCTATTGCCAGTAAAATCTTCTTCTATATCTGTAGAATACTGATGAGTCATGAAGATGAGGAAAAAAAAAAAAAAGAGGAATGAAGAAGAGAGAAAGTATACCATAAAGTATTGAAAAGATAAAGGTAGTTACCCAGGGTATAAATAGCATGAGATCAATGTCCCTCTATTATATTTTGTAGGCTAGGAAAATGGCTAATTGTTCATGGTGTAAATTCATAATAAAATGTTGTATTACTTAAGAACAACTACTGCTCCATTTTTGAACAAAAATACATATGGAAAGAATTATATGAGAAGTTTTAAAAGGAATTCTTGCAGGTATTCTCTGATAGGAATCAGTCAAAATATGAGATTTAAAAGACCAATGTAGAGAATTAACTGAAGATAAGACTTATGTGAGCACTAGGCTATTTCTCTATGTACGTTTAGTTGAATCAGTTGTAGGTAAAGGCTTAGAAACTATTTTAAGAGATCAAGTGAGAAAGTACTTTGAGGGACTCCACTTGATTGTGAACAGAAAATATAGTTTTAGGAAAAAAATAAATGTATGCATTGTTGACTTTTTTATTTCTTTGTTCGTTTTTTAAAGAAATCCACTAAAGCTTCTGAGTTAGAGACAGAAAATTCAAACTGGAGTTAGTAATCTTTTAGTGAAATTTTCTTTGCAAGTGTAGACATTTTATACAAATAAATATCTGAAAGAATAGGTTGATTCTTTGGCTAAAGGATAATTAAAAAAACCCCCAAAACGTTCCTAATGAGAATTTCGAGAGTCACTAGTAGGCAGAGGTGCCTGTCTGGGTGGTGTAATAGAATGCATTTTGGATCAGCAGTATGAGAGCTTCTCCAAAGCATTTTGTTGCTACAGTCACTTAAGACTTACAAGACTCTGAAACTAGCATGATCTCAGCAGGACCAAAGAGAGGCATAAGGAGTAGACATGAGCTGTTGAAGTTAGAGAATGAGACCTTTCATCTCATTCCATCATTTGCAGAAAGAGTAGACAGAGATTTATTTGCATATGTTATTAGAAAATTGTCTTGAACCTTTATTTTTAGATTTGATTGTCAGTAGTTCTTAGCACGGCTTTGATACTCAGCAGTCGTCTTTCAAGCTTGGTGATTGAAGAGTTGTCATGTACTATTTCTGTTTCCCAAGTAGATGAGCAAGTGAGCAATGTTTTTTTTGTGGAACTGCCCAGTCCTGCTGCTACAACTGGTGGGCCAAATTAACATATATTAACTTTATGCCAAACAGGCTTTTGATTTTTCACATCCTTTCAAAGAGTAAAGGACAGGGTGATACCATGAAATCTCATAGTGTTCAGGCACAGTAGACCATAGAGTTACAGAACTCCACAAATTATTGAAATTGAACTTCAGTTGTTAAAAGAAATTAACAAATTTTGAGAACATGGTTTACGATGTATTTTCCTAATTTTTCTAATTATGTCTGATGTGTACAAGCTCATGCGTGAAATCCAAAAATTGACAGTGATCTCCAGCATTCTTTTGTAAATTATCATAAAAAAAAAAAAAAAAAAAAAAAGAACAGAGCAGCAAAACACCAAAACTAGCACAAAACTGTAAACTTGTAGAGGCAGAAGTTGCAGATCATTTCTGCTATGTGTTGAAATAACACTCTACAATAATGGAGAAATTAAACATACAGGCTACAGCCTTCCAACAGTGTCTTAATCTAATGTTAGAACAAGAGAATTATTAGTGAATGCAGCTGCATCCCTTGTTCATTTGTCATCTTAGTAAGTTCTGGGAAATGCATTTCTAAACCATTCATGCTCTGGTTTTCTTCACCAAATAGAACTTAAAAACAGTTATTGCTCCTCTAGATAGTGTTCACATCAGCCGACACATTTCCAATTAAATCTTTTAACTTAAAATGTCCATCTTACAGCAAAACATAATTGGAAGAATACCCATGTCAGAACAGAACTGTTTCTTTTCCAAAGAGAAGAAACAATCACGGATGATACAAAACGGTGAAAGTATTCAGGTATGAAACCCACATCCTCATTTCTCTTATGAATTGAGAACAGCAGAGACATAAGTCAGCATATGTTTTACATGGAGTGAGAACTCTTGACTGTAGGGCTATTGGTTATCCAAACCTCTATTTACTTCTAACACTGCAGAATTTTCAGATACTGTGGGCTTGTTGCTTTCTTTTGTTTGTTTGGTTGGGGTTTTTTGCCATTACTTAATAAAATATTCAGCTTTCAGAAACAAGTTTATTTTTGGTTTTGGTTTTTTTGAAACACAATTGTTGCCATGCCGGAACAATTTTTAGGTTTACTATATTATAGGGACAATTTCTGAGTATATTAGTGTATCAGTATTAGTTTGCAAAAAAACTGGCAGCAAAGCCTGCCTTTCTCCCAGATTTCACAAGACTGGTCTCATGAGAGACAGGCTGCTGCTGGTATGCTTTAATCTAAGTGAAAGTAAAAATGGCTTCTGTGTACATCTAACATAAAAACATTATAGGGTTGACTTTTTTTTTCTTTTTCTGTAGCATGTGGCCAAAAAGTTCAGAAGAATAGATCCAGGTTTAAAGTATCCTAACACTACAATGCACTTTTCAAATATCTGGCTTAGGATTCAGATTTGGAAATAGTGTTGTCATGTGGTCTCTTCAAGCTCTCAGGGTCAGCTTTCTGTTTTATAGATCATTTGCAGAATTCATAGGTGTGAGTAGTAAACTAGAAAGTGTGCTAAATATTATATATGTTAGTTAATCACCCACATTTGCAAACTTATAGCATGCTAAATATTTGCTTAACCCTCCAGATAGGGGCTATTAATCCTAGAAAAAGTGACCTTGCCTGATATCCCGAACAAGGGGGAAGGGTCTCCATACAGGCAAAATGTAGCATTGGAGAGGAGACTCCCAATTCCTAAACTTAACCTTAAGGCTTTCATCCCCCGATTTACATGACTATGGCAAATCTATGGCTGAGTTGATTATAACATCTGGTTACACAAGGTTGATAATTAGAGACAGAGATCAATCTACCTGAGTATTAATGAAACAGAACCCCCCAAAATTGACAGTAAATCCTACTTTTTGTATTTGTTTTCCCCAATAACTAGTCATTATTATTTTTAGTAAAATATCCTTTAAATTAAATTCAAGTTTCTTTCAGGCATGAACAGAATCAAAAAGCAAAATTGTCAGTAATAGAAAAACCAGATAGCTGGGTGTCACTGTTCTGTTACTGCTGTCACAAACTTTGCAACTGTAAACTTCTTCTAGTCAACCTAAATAAAAAGATTGATAGCTATGCAGAAACTGTAGCAGGGAGACTACAGATGGTCATTTGAAAGCCATCTACAATGAGTTTTGTTTTTGTTTTTTTTTTCCTTTTTACTTCTGGGATTTGTTTGGTTTAGGTTTTTGGTGTTTTTTTTTTTTTTATCATGAGAGTCAATAGCAAGGTTATAGACACCAATAGATTTCCATTTATTTAAAGTGCCATATAATATTGAGAAGGAGCCAGAGAAATGGACAACAGCTGTTGGCAGGGCAATGTTTATGGTAATGTTATAGCATATTTTATTCCAAAACCATTAAAGAAGGTGTTGTAGACAAAGCATGATTGGAATAGCTAGGCTAGTTGAATGTAACTATAATCTATGAGAAATTAATCATTCCTGATACATCAGTTCCCTAATGGAGACTGCAGAATCTAAAGGTGTTTCAGTGTGTTGGCTTTTGTGTTTTGATTTAAGAAGACAAAAAAAATTGTAGAATTTGAGAAAATAAATTTTTTAAGCTACCATTTGATATTTATAAGGAAGTATTAAAAAAAAAAAAAAAAAAAAAAGAATGAGTAGTAAGTCACTTTGCTGCTGGTGCCTAAATGATGTCTACTATGCAAATATTTTTATAAACATCAGAGCTTTGTCTTGTAGAGTAGTAACCAAAAGCTCCTCTGAAAACTGATTTCAAAAGTAATTTCCATTTGGAATTAAAATTGTGAAATCAGGAAAAGATCTTCCCAAAAATATAATAAGAATTAACTCCAATTCTTAGTTTGAAAATAGTGAATATCATAATTACTTTCAATGGGTATAGTTGCAAAGTCATCTTATTTTTACCATTAGGTAAAAATTGCCACATTAAACAATGTCCTTAAAATCGTATTACTGCCTGACTGATTGTTTTGGCAAGAAACAGGTAAAAGCAAATGTTCTAATTCTAAATGGAAAAGGTAAGATATTTTTTAAGATTATATGACTAGTTTGCATTAGTTCCTTGTTTCTTCATTTTCCAAAACAGACTGAAAATTATTATATTTTTTGTTTTGTTTTGTTTTTTGTTTCCAGACTACTTTATTAATTTCTTGCAATAAATTCTTAATAATATACTGTGCTATACACAGGTATTTAAATACACTCTGTTGGGAGGAACATGTGTTTTTAAAAGCTAATAATGTTCTGATATTAGACAATAAAATTCCCCGAGTAGCATTTAGCTGTCACTGCATTGAAACCAGTAGATGTGCGATTATATATAAAGGCAGAATATGTTTCAGCATGTTTCTAGCTTCCTATCAGTTTTCATATTTAAAGGACTGATTTTTTTCCTTTAAATAGCTTATTTGCAACCAAGTTCAACATCTGCTCTTCCCTCTCTTCTGTTCCACACAGAATTAAACTATTTGTGGGGGGAACCCCTATCTCTACCTTTTGTACAAACCACTTGTATTTTAGTCCTGAATCTGAAAGGACTTTGTCCAGGCTACAGGGTTCTTCCAGTCACATCTCTGCAGAAGTTTGCTGAAGGTTGCAGGGTAGAAGGGACCCAAGTCCTGTACCAAAGCTTTGATCCTACCTGAAGGTGGTGAAGTTGCGGTAGCTTCCTGGGTTTTCCAGTATCAAAGACAAGGCTTCTATTCACTTTCTTCATCCCATAGGATATTTCTGTCACAGACAGCAGGAAGAAAATACTAAGTGCATGACAGGTGCATCTAGATGCCCAGGTTAGTGCCCTGGAAGGCTTCTTTTTGGTGTGACTTCACCAACATCTGGAGCCAGCACCTTGCAGTATGCCACCTAGGAGACCACTGGTAGCTCAAAGCAGTTTCGTTCCTGCAGTGACCAAGGCTAAAGTTGCACATAGGGGTGCAATCCAGCATACCCTGCTTGTAATGTGGGTACATGGACTCCCAGTAACCAGCTCTTTATGGATACTGAGAGCATGCCTTGGACTAGCTGCTGGAACAAGCTTCCCTGCAAAGACAAATGGTCCTGGGACCATAGCCATTCATAGTAAATATAACTCAGTGCTTTCCATCTTTGCTCTAGACCTGTTATTAATGTAGACACATCCGATGAGTTTAGTTGTATTGGCCAGACTCGTCAGACTTCAGTTGCTGCCACATGGTTACTTCTGTCACTGAAATGCTGGAGCCACTGGTGCAGTGCTTGTTCCCAGGACTTCACTGTGGCACTGTAGTAATCTCCCATGTTAGAATTGTTGTTGTGGGCTGCCTGAAGATGGGACAGTTGCATTCTTGTTATATGTCAAAGCTGGTTTTTGAAGCTAAGGATTAAGTGGGAAACCCTTGTCCTATTCCATTGTAATTATAATAAGAAGGTAAGAGAGACATAGAGATTTGAAAATTCCAGTAAGCCAAGTCATATATTTCAGTGAATATTTTCTCATTACAGTAACTGTTGACAAATGATGCAGGTGGGTTCACAAGCTGGGTGTCAGGTATTTTCCAGGAACATAAAGGTAATGTCAGGACTGATGCTGAGGGTGAGGACCCTCTAAAAGTGGAAAACGGTACAAAAGTGAGTTTACAAATAATGCAACTGCCCAGCAAAATAGATGAGGTGTAGTATGGCCCTATCCATAATATTTCATTATCAGAAAAAGACAGAAATGATTGAAAGCCATCAGCGTAAGATTTCCATGATGTATCACAAAATCTTCAGTATTTTATTATTTGGGAAATGGAGCCAGAGGTTTTATGAAAATTGTGTGTCCCTGCAAGCAGGGGACACACACAAGTTCTTTTGCCCTAACTTTACTATTCTTGAAGCTTTTTAACCCATCTTGTGAAAGTGACATATTAACTCCACATGTCACAAATGACACATATCTTCTATTCCTAAGTACGACATCCTGCACACTTCAATATTTGAGAAGTTTAGTATAATAATAGCTGCAAGTGCAAAGAGTGAGGACTTTCCTGGGAGAGATGAAAGTTAAGCTCTATTAGATCCTGATAATAAATCATTACCAAGCAGGGAAAAAAAAATAGTTAGTCTATTAAATATTCACACACACTGTGTTTTTAATTTAATAAACAACTACATAAGGATATATAAAGTGTGTTAATTATTCTGGAAAAGAATGAAAACTTTCAGAAAATAGTTTTACAAGTTATGTAGCATCCATCATTTTTCTCCAGTTTTCTAGTTTTCTAGGTACTATGCTTGAAATTACTGACAATGAACCCCTGCAAAGGATGTATTTATTTGTCTTTATAGTGTTTTTTACTATAATCTCTGTATGGCAAAGGAAACACTGATATGAAAAGAGCCACTACATTTCCACTTTTGATTAAATGTGTTGTTGATATTTAAAAGCAGATGGACACACTTTGCATTTAAGAAATTATCTGCTATGTATTTGTAATGACAATGACTGTTCTGTGTGGTCTGTCATTTTCCACGCAGAGCATTTATTCCTGTCAGCACTGCTATGAATTTCTGCACATCAACTAGACAGAAATGAATTCAATCTTTTATCTGCCTTGGGAAACATCCACGATGTTTCTGATTTTCTTCTGAAATGCAGCTGTCTAGGAGGTAGTGCACCTTAAATTAACAAGAATTCATCAAGGCATAAGTGTTATTACTCTGACCCCATGGCTTTTTCCTGTTGTATACACCTGGTCACACGTGCTTGCCTCATATTTTCTTTGGAGTGTTTCATTTTCCATAATAGATACATATTTATTGTTGTCCAGTATACTTTTGAGTGTCAATATATCCTTTTTTATTTAAATTCTGTTTAGTAAAAAAAAAAAAAAAAACAAAAAAAAAAGAAAAAAAGGAAGAAAAAAGATAAAATAACAGGTGAGTTATGCTTTGAAATATGGTCTCACAAATATACAAAACCACTTTTAACAACTTCTGCTTCAGTTTGCATAAATGCATATTCCATATATCTCCTATAGCAGACCTAGGTATAGGTATACCCATATATCTTCATAGGCTAGGTACAAGCCTAGCCTATATAGATACCAGACTGCAGCTGAAGTCTTGAGTTGTGTGAACAGATGAATGCCGTGAGTGGTGTGAGACACTGTCAAACGTTAGCAATTCCATGCAGGGAGAGTGAAGAGACTTAGTTAAAGATCATACAATAAATATTTTAATGGAAATTGTTAACTCCAAGAGTGGATGCTTGCATTCTAATTGTATATTATGGATCATTGCTCCTGTGAACAACAGAAAGAATTGAAGCTCATAGGATTTTTTTTTTTTTTCCTCAGTTACAGACATCAGAGGTTAGGAGTTAGGTACTGAGTTTCATTCAGGTTTTAATTCAACCTGTGTTGAGTTTGTTCAAATTTAAGAAGAGTTTCTGTCCATGGACTTTTCAATTTATACACTATAGCACTGAAGAGGCAGCCAAAAGGTGGAAGGATGTCTATATCATTGCTTTGAGACACAGGTTGTTGAACTACTGCCCTTTATTCTGGGGGCTGGGTTTTTTTGCCCTTCATCACAAGTTCTACTTTTTTTTTTCCTGACCCATGGGTAGTATAAGGAAAGAATAAATAAGACAAAACAAAACAAACAAACAGGTAAAAAAAGCAATGAATCACTTGGATCCTGAAGTCTTACAGAGCAGCATCAATTATTGGCTTATCACCTTTCATTGGATGGGTATTAAAAAAAACCTACAAGTTGCTATGAGAAAATGGGATAAGAAAAATGAAGGTAGTGTGGGCAGTAGTAGTTTCTGTTTTCATTCTTGGCTGCAGATATTTTGTATTCTGCCCATATTTCCAGTCTTTTATCCTGCCTGCCTCCTGTTTCTTGTTTTCCTGGCATTCAGCCTTACTTTGGCTGAGCTGATAAGAGGCAGCTGGTGCAAAGACTCATTTGCATCTTTCTCCAGCTCTGCAGTCACTCAATGTGGTAGGTAAAAGCTATGAAGGTGGGAAAAGTTGGGATAAGCTAAGATTCTGGAGGAAAGGCAAAGGAGAGAACAAATAATTAGAGAGATGGAAAGCCAGCATGTGCTTGAGAGATCAATGCTTCTGAAAATACAGGGTGGAGACAACAACTCTGCTTGAAACCTTCAGAGGAGGAGACTTTTCAAAAATCTTCCAAAAGAATGGGAGATGAGATGTGGTGAAGGAGAAGGAATTTATTTGGAAAGGGTTCTTAGGTGGGTTGTTTTAGATTTTAAAAGTTTACTTAATTAGTATTTATGAAAGCAACAATAAGATGATGCTCTTATTTTTCAATTTACAATTGTATTTAACATATGATTAGAAAACCTACTAAACATATATAATGAGGGAGGAATCTGCAGCCTGGTATATTTCTTGGTTTATTTTCTTTTTTATTTGCTTTTAAATGAGAAAAACTTTAAAAATATGTCCACATTAATACTTTATCTTTGGATCTACGGATTATGCCTTACTGTATAAAGAAATGCATCCATGGATGTTGTTTCCACTCTTAAATCTATGAAATCTACTAAACAGCATGAATTACAGAAGTGAATGTTTCAACAATGAAAAAATACAGCCATATTTCTTACATATTTTAATGTTATTTTCCTGGATTGTGCATAGGCAGACTTAAATACAAAGTGCCTGTACTGGAATATTTATCTCTAAATATTCCTCATGAGTTCACTTAGCAAATCATTTCTTAAGTTAGAAATGTTTCTGATTCCCAGCTGATTGTTCATGTCCTTAATTTTGACTGGTGCTTATTTTTGGGATATGTCAAAAAAGTGTTTAAGCAGAAACTGAAATTTATCCCTTTAGCAGGACTACAAATAAGCCTTATACTTATTATGCTAAAATACTGTAAGAACATAAGAAATACTCTTCTGGATCCGATCAAATGGTCCACTAAGTTCAGTGACAGTAAGACGTAATTTAGGGAAGGCACACAGATCTGGCCAGTATCTGATGCTCATTTTCTTCATACTTCTCCACAGTCATAGGATTAATGATTCTGATTAATGATTCACCTGAGCACCTAGTTTCCAAGCCTATCATTTATGAATTTGCTGAATCCTTTATTGAAGAATCTGCCATCTACCTCCACAACCTCCTGTAGAAAGAGATTCCAGAACATTTCTGCCCACTGTGCAAAGAAATATATTCTTTCACTTGCTTTAAATTGATCTCCTTTTTGACTCGGTGGGTGTTCCTTAATTCTAGGGTCAGAGAATTAGGTGACTAATGGTTCCACATGCATCTTCCATTAATGACTTTGAAACCATGATCTTGCCTCTTTCTTTTTCTCTGCAATCTGAAGAGTACACAGTTGTTTCTATTTCTCTCTCATGTGCTTCTATTTGTGCAGTCAGTGTAAGTCTGAAGAAGAAAGTTCTTTCACTCATAATTATGTGTGCTTTAATTTTGTCAAAAAAAGAAAAAAGCCCTTACAAATCCCACAAAAAAGTTCCTTTTCCACAGTCTTTGACTTTCTGTGATCCAATACTAAAAGAAAGAAGAAAAAAAAGGTCATAAAGTATTTCAAAAGGCTCTGCTTTTATTTTTTTTCTTGTAAAAGTATGAATTTTAAAAAGTATTTTGAAAAGTATTCTTCATGTATGCAATATCTTCTATGGAATTTCTTCACAACTGAAATTTTCAGCAGGACTTCTGCACAATTGCAATTCTGTTACTATATATCAATATGCAATGTGTTCCTTGCAGCATACCTTTAGAAGAAGTGAGTTCTGAGACTCTTGCAGGGTGAAGATGATGCGTGGTCTTATGTGACAGGGACCAATGTGTTCAGTTTGCTGAATGCATTTTAGCTATTTTACTTCTGATTTATAGGTACGGACCTTTTATCTAGGTAATCAGTTTATTATGTTTAGGCAGCTTTTACTGGCTTTTATATGAATTTCATATGCTTCTTGATACATATTATGCTTAGTCTGAAAAGGAATCTTGACACTGTTTTAACATTCTTTGTTTCATCTTCATCAGTATTAAAAAGATAGGTTGTGTTTTACTCCTATGCTGAAGAAAAGATGATGTAGGGCCTTTTCTTCCTCTTTTTTTGCCTTAGCTTCTGCAGAAGAGCCAATTCTGAATCACACAGAAGGTTGATAGGCAAGGTCTGAATTGCTGGTCTACCTCACAAAAGGTTAAGATAAATCACTTTCAAGGCTATGCAAATATTTGTGATTTGCAGTTCCTCTCTTGAAGTGTGCAGTTAGTTTTATGTGCTTGGTAGAAAGGCTATCCACTTCCAAAGTGAAGTGGTCAGGGGAAATAAAGAACTGCCTCTGAGATGTGATATCCTTCATGTAAAGATGTTCAAAACAATAAAAAAGGATTATTTTTTTTTCCTTGGTAATTTGTAACACAGTAGAAAATGGGTACATGGGTGCTTTCAATTGTTCAGTTAGTGGATTATTTGTACACTATATCTGAATATAAGTACTGATAAAAGACAGAGTTTACGCTAATATTTTATGTACATTGACAATCTAGTGGCACATTTACTACTATTATAATTTATTACAGATCTGGAAAAACATCACATTTGCAGAAGGGATAAGCAAAAAGAAGGTCCAAATGTCTGTGTTCCTGGTCTTTTTTTTTTTTTTTTTCATTTTCCTTTAAATATACGTTTTCTACAATTTTAACTTCTATTTAGTGACCTATAACCTCATCTTTTTTCAAGAGCCCTTCAATTTAAGAGCAGCAGTAACAGCAACAGGAATACCAGAAGTAGCAGCAGCAGGGATTCTGCCTGTGTAGTTCTGAGAAGTATTTCAGTAATGAAAGTGATAATTGTGGCTCCCTGCCTCTGCTGTAATTGAAAATCTAGTATAGTGCCTTTTCCATTTAACTTTATTGCTTGAGTTCAAATCATTGTACAGGACAGAAAGCAACACTAGAATAATGTCTCTAATGGTGCATTCCTGTCCATTCACTAGTTTGAAACCTAGCATTAAAGTTAAAAGGTAAAGCAATTAGATATATTCAGTTATGGAGGAGGGAAAGAACTACAATTATAAGTGTCAGTAATAAAAAAGTACCAAATATTTACTTACTAGTTCTGTCTACCAGGTTATCTCCAATGAGCTAGAAAACACTTAATGTGTTAACACAATGGTCTAGGTGATTTATGCTGAATTACAATGGAAAACCTTTTCACTATAGTAACTGCAATAACGTGTAAACAAAGTTGCTAAAGCTGTTCCACCTATTGACAAGCACAATGTTAAATCCGCAAAGTGTTGAAGATTTTAATTTCCTATGGTCTTAACTGCCCATGAAGGTATGTAGTACACTGCAAATTCTTAGATAACTCTACTTATACAACATGACTTTCAAACTTTAACTTTCTACTGGTGACCTGATAACTGAGTTTCTATAACATAGATATGAATGGAAACACAGTGGGTTTAATCATTCTAAATACATCTGAAATACATGACCATTATTTACAGTCACTTGTATCACTGTTAAAAATGAGCAATTCTGAAAATAGGTACTAATTGTGCATTTCAACAGTATGTTTACTATGTTATAAGAAACTGTAGGCCCACAATACCCAGTCTTCCACCTACGCCGACATGGAATCAGTTGGCTTCTGTTTCGGAGTAAAACCCATGTGGATATTCTGTAGTGATGAATCCATGAAGACTAGTTTTGTCTTTGTCAGTACTAACTTTGGTGTATTTCTGGTAAACTTAATGGAATTACTATGGATTTATATCATTTAAAATTAGAAGAAAAATTGGCTTTGTATTTAATGCATGGGAATAGAAAAAGGTACTTAATATTTTGCAGCAGGCAAAATAAGAAATCTTTAAGGGCATGAAATAAAAGAGGAGCTATCAACAACCATACTCCTCTTCTTCAGCCTTAAAAAATAGCAAAGCCCTGTTTATTTTTATGTTTGTATATTTTATTAGCTATTCAGTAAAGAAAACAGACTTTCCATCTAAATCAATTAAAGGTTTTTTGAGTTATCCATACATGTCTAATTCACATCCTGTGGTTTAGTCAGTCATCCTATGGTAGTGGTAAAAAATGCATGGAAGCATATTTCTGAAGACAAAAGACCAGAAGAAATTAAGGTCTCGGTGTGACATGATGGAGAAGAACTGTGACTAAACTAAAATTGTGGGGATTTTATTATTATATAGTCATTAGTTTAGTCAAAGGTAGAGGTGTGAATTTGTTTGGGGTATAAACAGAACAGGGAAAGGGGACATACTAACAACTATGTGACTTCAAACTGATCTGAGTAATGTGAGTCCTTGCACAAAACATTTATTGGTACTGGTTCTTCAGAACACCTCTAAAGTGAACCCATGCCCCCCATGTGCCACACTACTGTTACTCTCCTGAATGGTTATCATATTTAAAAAATCAAAGCAACAACTGGACTATGCACTTAAATAAAGTGACAGAAATAAGGAAAAAATAAGGAAATTACATATCTGAACATAAACACAGTTTAAAAACATGCTAAAAAGGAGACACCTTTCCAGATGTGGCTCCTGGACAAATGCAAAGTTAACTGAGATAATAAATTACAAAGAAATACAAGTAACAACTGTGGCAGAAGTTATACACTCTTACTTTTTCTAAACTTGTGGTGGAAAAGACAAGTATTTTCTCTTTGGATGGTTGATACAGTACTATTACCTATTTCAAAAGCACTTGTATTTAATAGACTTCTAAGAAGGACATGAAAAAAAATGTAACTATTTTATTCCAAAATTTACAGTTGAATAAATAGTCTTAAACATCTGTGATAAGTATTTTAGAGATTATCAACTGATTTAAATTACTTCATAAATCAGAGTGTTAAGTCACCATAATATATATTTACCAGATTTTCAGTAATCCAATGAGTCTGAGTATTTATGTTTAACATTGTATTTATCTACTATTCATCCTGTAACAAAGTGTTTCCTATCCTTGCAAACTGTTTTGCCTCTATTCACAGCTTTCTGCAAATGATTCCACTTAAATAACCCAGTTCTACTTGGATTATACTTCAATATGGGTCAGTTGCTGTAAGCATTCATGGGTCATTACTTAACATCAAAGGCATGGCACCTGTCTTAAAGCAACTGCTTCCTACCATTACTCAGCAGAGCACACACAGTTTGAAATTATTGGACAAATATGCACAGTTGACCCCTAGTCAATACTTTTTGCTAATGGTGGTAAAAGAGTCTGTGATAGTAAAAAGAGTTACGGTTGTAGTTACATGTTATGTATATTTATTTGGCTCTGTTAAGGTAAGGAAAGTGGTAAAGAATGTCATCCAAACTTGAAACTTTATGTCCTAGAGAACTAGTCCTCTGTTGCCACCCATCATAAAAATGAGGTGAGACTTTTGACACAACTTGTAATTTTTACTTTAAACATCCTAGAAACCTACTTAGTTGAGGTGCACAAGCAATTTTACTATTGAAAGGTCTTATGATAAGTTTTTCAAGTTCCTTCTGCGCAGGCCAAAAGAAATAATTTCTTCTGCCATCAGAATGTAATGTCCTCCCTCTATTGTGCTGCACAACAGAGAATATTTTCTGAAGTATCCTTAAAGACAGATATGAGACACATAGTCTGAAGTTTACTAGCTTTATTTGTTTTTTGTCTCCAGCAGAATAAATATAAGTGAAAAAGATTTCTATTTTCTGCCAGCTATATTTTCTTGAGGTAAGATCTAGAGACTCTTAAGTGGTTTGTCCAACTGGATGACTAACTGGAAACTCTGAGATTGAAAATTAAGATTTTCTTGAAAAAAAATTAAGTTTTCCTGGATATTCCTATTTTCCATTAAATCTGAAAAAATAGATAATCAGTGATGACATAATTAAAAATAGGGTCCTGAAATGTGATTGTGTACCAGGTGAATGATAATATTCTCAGTTTTAAAAAATCAAGCAAAGGTGAGAAAACAGTAGAAATACTTCCTGAGCACTCATTAAAAATTGAACTATTGGGAAGCTTTAGCTTTCTTTCCACAGCAGAATGCTGAAGTGGAATGCTAAATTTTCTCTACTGATATGAGAAACAATGTGAAATGCAAATCATTAATGGATTTATAGAATTATTAAATAAGAAAGGAATCTCATAATATAGATACTGATAGAAAATAAAGCTTTTTGTATGTACTGATCACAGATTGATAGGGGTTGGAAGGGACCTCTGGAGATCATATAGTCCAATGCTCCTGCCAGAGCAGGTTCACCTAGGGCAGGTTGCATAGCAACATGTTTAGATGGGTTTAGAAAGTGTCCAGAGAAGGAGACTCCACAACCTCTCTGGGCAGCCTGTTCCAGTGCTTTGTCACCCTCACACTAAAGAAGTTTTTCCTCATGTTGAAGTGGAACTTCCCGTGTTCCATCACCTTTCCAGGGGGAAGGTGAGGCTGACTGGTCTGTAGTTTCCCTGGTCCTCCTTCTTATCCTTCTGGAAGACTGGAGTGACATTGGCTTTCCTCCAGTCCTCAGGCACCTCTCCTGTTCTTCATGATCTTTAAAAATTGATGGGGAGTGGATTAGCAATAACATCGGCCATCTGCCTCAGCACTCGTGGTTGGATCCCATCAGGGCCCATGGATCTGTGAGTGTTCAGTTTACCTAAATTATCTCTAACCCCCAATCCTCATCAACTAGTGGAGAGTCTTCCCTCCTTCAGACTTTCTTTCTTAGCTTCAGATACTGGGATTATTGAGGGATGGTCTTAGTGGTAAAGACTGAAGCAAAGGCAGCATTTAGTAGCTTCACCATCTCTGTATCCTCTGTCACAAGGGTTCCCACTTCACTCAGCAGTGGGCCCACATTTTCCACAGAGTATTTTTTGCTACTGACATACTTCAAGAAGCCGTTCTTGTAGTCTTTTACATTTTTTTCTAGATTTCATTCCAGGAGGGCCTTGACCTTCCTACTGCATCCCTATGTAATCTGACAGCGTTGCTATATTACTCCCAAGTGACTAGTCTGTTGTTCCACCCACTGTAAACTTTTTTCTTCCATATTATTTTTTCCAGAAGCACCTTGCTCATCCATGCAGGTTCTCTGCCTCCTCTACCTGATTTTTTACTCAAAGGAATGGACCAATCTTGAGCTTGAAGGAAGTGATGCTTGAATATTAACCATCTCTCTTGGATTCTCCTACCTTCTAGAGTCCTAACCCACAGAACTCCTCCAAGCAGGTCTTTGAAAGAGGTCAAAGTTAGCCATCCTGAAGTCTAGGGTTTCAATTCTTATTGCCCTGCTTCTTCCCCATATGATAGTGAACTCCACCATCTCATGATCACTGCAGCCAAGGCTGCCCCCAAACTTTACGTCCTCAACCACACCTTTTTTGTTCTTTAGTAGAGCTCCAGCAGCACACCTCTCCTTGCTGGCTTCTCCACTACCTGTGTCAGAGAGTTATCATCAGTGCACTGCAGAGACCTCCTAAACTGTGTATGCAAGGCTGTGTGTTTTTTTCCAGCAAATATCAGGGCAATTGAGCCATAAGCACCAGGCTATGTGGTCACAGCATCTGCAAATCAAATTAGCAGAGGATTTTGAAGTTAAGCTAGCTGTAAGGTACATGGTGATTCCCCAACAAACACACTCCCCCAACAGACAAAACAGAAGCTATTTTGCTACCATCATGTCATAATTATTTTTAACTGCAAAAAATGTATATTCCAGGTTCTTGGAAATATTCCATGAATGTTATGGGTAGAGTCTTAACAAAACATGATAGAAACTATGAAACTGTACTCAACAGAGACTGAAATTTGAAGAAAATATGCTTGACATCAAGGAGGAGAAAACACTGTTTTCTTAGACAAACTGAAGAGACTGGAATTGTGTTTGGGATTATGATTGTGTACACACTCTGCACCTAGGAAGAAGACCAGACTGGACATACACACACACAAAGTCTGAGTTTGTTGCAAGATGTAGGCTGAATTGCAGATTGGGTGGTATTTTAAATGAGTGATCTTTCTTAATATATCACTCCAGCTCTGGACGTGCATTTTCATTCTTGATAGGAATAGCACAGTTTAAAAAATGAACATAATAAAAGGTATATTTCCTTCATTCTGCAAGGTGCAGAGGTCAAAAATGTTTATGCTGGATAGATGCTTACACAGTTGTGCTTTTCCTAATGGAACAGATTTTATAGAAGAGATTGGTTCAGCTTTATGACCTTCAGAAATGCATCAGCACATGCCATATTCTTCACAGGTAGATATCTTATGATTGCATACTGTAAATTACTCTGAAAACATACAGGTATAAAAAGTTGTAAAATTTTATGAATGAGGAATCAGAAATTCAGTTACAGAATATTGTGACCGTAAAATACAACAATATTCTATCTAGGGGAAAAAAACCCAATAATAAAAAAAAATCAGTTACAGCTTTGTAAATTATTTTTTTTTGTGAAAAAAAAATCTTATAAATAAAATTGAGTACTATTTTATCAGGAAACTCACATATACATAAATCATGAATAAATTTAAAATTCTGTTTTCACAAACGTACATTTGCAGGGGCCTTTGTCTCTCTTGATATAATCAAGATGAACCTTAGGGATTATCTATAGTCTTTGCATTCATAAGGATTATGTTTTCTGATGGAGCATGTGTTGGAATTATTGTAGAATGTTTGTCAGTAAGGGATAGTAGTCACAGGGATGGGTAATTCTGCCAAATATTCTCTGACGTGATTAATCATTGCTCCTTATTTCAGTAAATGACTAATTTATGTTGTCAGAGATTTACTGCCTGCTGTTTGGCATGTGACAAAGTGATTCCAAACTGTACTCCCTGAGTTACTTGAACTGCAGCAAGGCTGGAGTAATTACAGTGCTGTGTAAGTAGAATTTCAATGGAAGCTTTAAAGATAAACCCAGAGAAGTGCAGAGGGCTCTGTTTTTGGTTTGTGTATATGATGCTGATGCCACGGCTGAGTCTATCTGTAAAGAAATCCTGATAAATTGAATATAGAGGTTTAACTTATTTTGTTTAAATTCAGTAATTACTTTGGAAAACAGAGTCATACATACCTTATAATCTTTTTTATAGTACAGACCATCAGGAACAATTGTTGCTTAATTCAGACAATTGCATGGTAAAAATTGGAAAGAAAACCTAGGACCAACATTTGCTACTCATACATTTTGAAGTGGAGATTGGAACAGAATGTTAGTGTCAGGTATGAAGAGAGAGATTTCCTGGTCCTGTCCATATGTTCAGCTTTTCCCGTTATGCTAATAAATATTGAAAGAGCTTCTATGCACTAAATACTAAACACCACCTTCTGTGCTTTAATCACATTAATAAAGTCTTTCAGCCAATACATAGTAGATCAGCTTGATCATATACCCACTTTTGTGTTGTACAACCTTGAATGTTGTAGTTTTTTGAATCAGTACTTGAGAAATGTAGATCGTAAGACATAATTTTCTATCTCAGTTCATTCAAGTCACAGTTCCAAGTGTTTTTTCTGTAGCTATAAGGGGCAAACTTTTTTATTTAATGGGTTGAAAGAGGAAAAAACATGAACAGAAGAATACACATCATCTAAACAATTTATTCCCGCTTTCTCCAGCAGCAGACAGCACTGTGAAGAGAAAACTGGAATCTTTTTTGAATACAATGCTGATGTTTTCCAATGAAAATTCTGGTGACGATCAATGCAAATACTTAATGGGAAAATGCCTTTTAACAGGATTCTTCTAAAATTGCTGTAGATTAGAGAGGATAATATGTATGAAGATGTGACTATTAGTGGATGTAAAGCTTTGATGAAGAATAGCAAACTAATGTGAAGACCTGATTCAGCCTTACCAGGACATTTATACTACCTTAATTTGAATGTAGAACTTGTTTGTTTGTTTTCTATGAACAAATTTGTTATTTACTGCATTTGCTTTATGTTTTTTAATGGTCCTTTCAGGATACCAAAAAAAAAAACAACAAAAAAAGAGAAATAGATAGTTATGTTAAATAGCTATTAATATTATAAAAGACTGGAGGAAGGCAGAGAGAAAACTAGAGGAGAATACCAAAATATCTTGTAATGTATGGTAGCATCCGAGTGCTGATAAATTGGTGGGTCCATGATTACCAGCACCCTCACAGTTGTCAGGGCTGTGTAAAGGGAACAGCATCTTGTTGACATTCAGTTGTTAAAGCTACTGTAAACCACCTATGATATACAGTCATGACAAGAACAGATGTAGTCCTATAGTGTACCTCCAGTAGAGACAGGGGATTATCAGTATGAGTACAAACTTTTTAGACCCTAACAAAAAACCACATAGTTTTGGAAAGGATTCTATATTTTTTTCATTAATGCGGATAAACTTTGATGATGTGTAAGGTATTTTTCTGACCTTTTTCCTATGTTTACTATTTCTATCCTGTTTGCTAGTGCACAATAATGCATTGTGATAGCTGTAGCTGCACAGTATGTCTGAATCAGGGCCAAAGGAGGAATTTCAACTGATACTATATTCACATGCAGTATGTTATCTGCCCATTCTTGAAGAAATTACCTCTAACATAAATATTTCTGTTCCACAAATAAAATATGGGCCACTTGGATTTAGTGAGGCAACAACAAACATTAAAATTACAAAAGTTTGGGCTCTGGCCTTTAGCCTTGTTATTCAAGTGTGTCTTCACAACCGATGGAGGTATCACCAAAAAAAAATTATTATGTTTAGTAACAGTTTAAACTTTAATAATAGATTTCATTTTGGGTATGTGCCTGGGAGCTTTTATCTAAGAACCTTAAAATATTTTAAAGGTTTTAATTTTGTTTTATAGGATCCCCTTGGGAGTGATCACTGGGTTTCTGAGAAAGTAAATGTTATGAAGATAAAAACTCACATAACACTCGCATTTAACAGTTATATATGGTAGTCCTGGTTTAGAGAAATTTTCTAACTAATTGTTGTTACCTTTTAGACTTCTAATATTAACATTTTGTGTGAATCTCTGGAGGAAAAAAACATATTGAGAGAAAAATGCAGCTTTCACAAATCATTCCACAGAGGTTGATCATTCAGAAGTTTGTTTTTTGGTTTTTGTTTGGTTTTTTTTTTTTCCAAAATACTGCACAACTGACTGGTTATTTCTTTTATTTAGCCTGATTTACATAAAATCATAATAATTAGACTTAGAAATTATATGAGTTGAGGTTGTTGATTACTACAGATTAATATTTCATGGCTTTGATTAATTTTTTTTTTCTGAATTTTATAATAATCTTGAAATAGTTTTGATTTCCCTACGTTATCTTTAAGCACCCTCTCTGCTATCTGAAGAGTAAGATTCTTTTGTCCTTTGATATAATGAATAATGAAATATTTGCAGGTTTTTGGTTTTAAGACTAATCATTGTACATTATTTTGTCCTTGGTATTCCAACTGCCAGTATGGAACAATATAATTTTGTGACATTTGCTCTCTGATCATGATTTTCCTGAGCTATACTGTCTTCATTATGCACCCAACTATGTCAATGTCCTCATTTTTAAGCAACTCAATGTTATGCTCCATTCTTTCATATATCTCTAAACTATGTAGATTATACAGTAAAGGCTCAACTAACTTCATCCTTAGGAAGACAGTTGAATTAACAGTCACTGGAGAAAGTGGTCCTGTCTGTGAACTGGTTCACCCCTGTAAGATGAATTACTCTCTGGAGGGGTCTGTTTTATTTTCTACAAGGGGATCTAGATGAATAACATACACTAGGCCACTACTTTTCTTTTTGGAGTATATTTCTAGATGATTTTAGATTACATTCCTTTAAGTCAGCTTATGCATGAATTTTCTCTATAAGGCACTGATTGATAAGCAGAAAAAGACACTCATCATAAGAAACTATGGGAAATTTTGTACTGTTTCTGTGGTGTCACTCTGCCTCACAAAGGTAAACAAACATTGAAGTACTATTAGGAGTACTGCTTTCACTCAGAATGTGCTGAAACTTTAAAAATTAAAACCAAAAAAAGAGCCTATCCTGAAGGATATACTCCTTATTACCTGTGAGAAATGTGTCTGTTGCAACATAAAACAGAATAACACAAACAGTGTATCAGCTGTTTTCTGTGTGAGAGGAGCATAGCACGATTTGATGCATATTCCATGTTTGTTTAACACATTTCTCTCTCAGCACTACTTCTATCGTATTAGACCTGGTGGTTATGTTTTCTATGCTGTTGCCTTCTGGGAGGGGGGAGGTGTTTTGACCTTTGAACATGTTGAAATTATTAAGCTTTACCTTTGACATCCTCTGAGGACTCAAAGGTTGCAGCACCATGAAGTGAAGCTGTCAGGAATTCAGATTTATGAAACTTGTTAGATAAGCCAATATTTTAGCTTGTTACATTTCTAGAACTCCTCTCAGTGTCCTTGTTCTTAAAACAAAGGCTGTATCTAAAAAAGAGCTATATTGGCTTGTTTATTTGTTTATCCTTATATATCCTCAGTCACTAAAAAGATTCTGTGTATTCAAAATAGGTTAGGTTTATTAGAACTGAAATTCTTTTTCCTTGTTAATAGCAGCAACAACACTCTGAAAGAGGAAAGAACATTTTACTCCAGCAGAGACCTAGCAGCTCACACTGAGGGAAATTGAGCAGGGCTTTGTAACATCTGGTGACAACTGACAAAGGAGAGGTGGAACGACCTTTCATGATATCCCTGCTGGCTTCCTCCATGCTGATCAAAGAGCTGCTGCTTCTGCTTAGGAATCCTGGCTGGCCTGACATCTAGTGCAAGCCCTTCAGAAAAGAAGGGCTTTTGCAGTTGAAGGCTTACAGGCAAAGCCATTAGCTCAAACTCTGAGTCCTTGGAGAAATGTAGCTTCATCTCACAAAATAAACATACAGGTGCTCTGGAAATTTACACCCTATAACAGAGGTACCTCAAACTTGGAGTGAGCTATTTCTGCTGGTTATAAGATGTGATTCAATATAAGGTTCACAGTAAAAATTACTGAATGCAGAAATGATGATATAGGATACTATAGTGTATCCTTAATAATAACTGTCATTATTAATTGTATTCTTAGCATTTCTTTTTGCTTAGCAGTGGTACTTGCACGTTATTACAAGTACATATATGTACACATATCTAGAGTAATAAAACTATACCAAGATATGACATGCTTAAGCATCAACTATTAAAAGTAAATAGAGGTAATAAAAGTATGGCCACCAGATCATTCTAAAACAGATTTTATTGACAGCAGTACTCTTACATAGTGAAATCTGAAAATTCCCACCTCTCCTGAAATAACACACAGACACACAAGAAAAAAGTATCAGCAGAAGACATTTTCTCTACATGGTACCAAGCTTTGCAGAAACAATACTGTCAGAAATGGGCTCACTGAAAGAATTTGAAACTGGAGCTAGCAAGGAAGTTTACAGAGGAGCTCTCAGAGGGTTATCCACACTGAGGGGAGTGGGAAACAGGGGAAGGGTGACAAGTTGATTAGAGGAAAGGATTTAGATTCTTGCAGAAAAGAAACGGGGCCAAATGAGGTGGATTTTAGTGGATGCTGTCTTCCATACCATATGGTTCAGTGCAGCAGAAGTGTGATTGCTGACTTTAGGCATATGACTGGAAACACTAAATAGTAGTGCAGTTTGAGGACTGATAGGCATCAGCACAAATTTCAGTCAGTGAGCTTCAGAACTTGCTAAAGTAAATCCCAGCAAGGGTTTTTCAAACTGCCTGTGGCATTTTCAAATCAATCCATCAATCTGTAGGTAGCAATGTAAAGAATGCACAGCCAGCATAGTACCTGTTCCAAACAGTGACAACTCTGCTAGTGCATTCTGAGCAAGCTACAAGCAATTAAAAAGTACTGTGAGGAAAGAATCACAATAAATGAGTCTCTGTTCTGAAGAGGTTGAATCATGATTACAAGGATCAGGAGAAAACAGTGTCACTTGAACAAGGAATAATGCATTATAAAATTAGGTGAGTGGAAAAAAAAGTCATGCATACAGATCACCCTTGCTTATTATAGCATTCTTCTTTTGGTAGCCTTTCATTTTTTTCATGGAATCTAAAGCTAAGGGAAGAAGTGTGATATAAATCTAACAAGCCTATTTTCTTCACTGTTGCTTTTTTTTTTCTTACTTATATTTTTGTTAATTATGCACAGAGAAAAATGCGACTTTTCTGGGCAAACTTAAATTAATCCTACAAGGTATGACCTATTACTGAAGTCTATCCCTTCTGTGCAAAGCAGTGCATCCTAGTGCAGCTGAACAGGTAACTAGTTGCTTGACTCATGGTAATGTGCTCTGGAAGAACATGGTAAGACAAAGTCAGATTTAGAAACAGTATTAAAGCAACCAGCTGACATCTGTAGCAGTGCTTTCCCATTAGGAAATCTTTGTAGGTGAATCCTAAAATAGGCTTTATTTTCTAAAAGCTGTTATTTATTTGAGTGCAAACATACAGGTAGTGAAAGGACAAGACTTCTTGCAGAAAGGATTCTGTGTATGTTAGTGGTTGAAAATAGCTAAACTTCTCTGTATACCTACATTTCCAGGAGTCTTTTAGCAGAAATCCAGTTTAGTTTTGCTTTATGAGTAGCCTTTTATTTAAATTTTTCAAGTACATTTCTTATCATCAAGTAGCCAAACAGTCAATCTAAAACCAGAAGTATTTCAAAGATCTCACTTTTGCTTATTTTTTTTTCCCTAGACAAAATCCAAACAAAATGGAGAATATTTGTCTTGAAAATCTTTTGTAATGGAATGATGTTTAACACAGTATTTTGTTCTTGATGGCCAGCTTCTAACAGAGTGTACAGTGATTAAGCACACTGATAAACAGAACTGTAATCTTAGAAATCCCTTCAAATAAAGAAGATATAACAGTAAATATAATGTATATCCTCAGTCAAGTTCCATATTGAAACAAATGGTCACAGATAAAATAGCATTTCATGACACCTTGCTAGTCATACTCAGCAGAATTGTGGTTAGTAAATCCTACTGCCTGTTTTTCCACCATTGGCTTGTAATGCTTCTGAAACTGAAGAGCTTAAATTGGCAGATATCAAGCTACAGAAGAATAATATTTTTGCTTTATGTACTACATTAGATTATTTTGTGACACTAGTGTTAAGATCTATCCAAATAATCCAGACTAAAGGTAAGAAGTAGTATATAGATGGAAGCAGGATCATATCAATTACTCTCTTTGGCCTGACAGTTCCTGAAAATGTCATTTGAAGAAATATCAGAAAGTAACATTGAATGGACTATCACAAAAACTGCTTAAGGAAAAATGTGGCCTCTAGGGAAAAGAACTGAAACTTTATTCCACCTGTTATCTGGGATAAAACCCACATGGATTAAGAAACCAGAAAAGAGAAAAACATGTTTGTTTTCCCCCCTTATGCATATAGATATATATCACCATTTTAATTTCTCTTACTGTTTTTTCACTGCAGCTTTTGGTTCTGCATGTGTTAAAAGAGCCCTAAGGATGCTTGGATACCTGCATGCATGCAGGTCTGCTTGCATTTTACTGAAATCCTCTTCTCTTAAAAGTTTGCAAGTTGTTTAAGGTTAGATTCCTTTTCAGGTTATATATGTCTCACTGTCCCTCATGTTCTCAGAAAACTTTTTTTATATTATGTTGGGTTTGTTACCTGCAAGATAAAACTTTTGAACAATCTCATGATGTTTCTTTTTTGTTTGGTTGGCTGGGGGTTTTTTTTTTTGTTATTGTTGTTGGTTTGGTTTGGTTTGGTTTTGGTTTTGTTTTATGTTTCACTGTCTTTCCTTTTAGTTCCCTACAGCTTGTTCAACATCATTTCCATATTGATTTTGGCCACCTAGACTTTTTCTTGTCTGGGGTGCTAGTACTTCATGTAACTTTATCCTTAAAAGTCATCTGTTCAGTAAATAGCTATAAATAGATTCCCATGTGATTACTGAAACAAGACATCTACACTAAATCAAAAGTAATAAAGAGCAAGGACTTTCTTAGAAAATGTTCTATACATTTCTCACATTTTTAATAATTTGCAATATACTGTCACCGTGTCCAGTTCCTTTACTACCCATTGTTCCAAAAGCAAATTGTGACTCATGCTATTATATGAATATAGTTATTATGACAGCTCAATATGTAGATTTTATACCATAGCAGATAATGAAAGGTAAACATTAAAAGGAAGCTACAGGAGTAAACAAGTGTTATTGAAATTTAAAGCTTTTGTCAAATTTAGTTTTTTATTTACTCTTTTTTATAAATCATTCTTCTATAAATTTACATAAAATCTAAAAAAACCACCAGAAAACAAAACAACAACCAAAAACAAAACCACAAAAAACTCCTCCCCCACACTGAAAAAAAGTTTTATTTACTTAGGTGCTGCAAATATCCCCTGTTATAGTAAAAGTGTCAGCTGCACTTTAGTGGTTCACAATGGTTAATTACAATCCTGTCTTTCTACTGGTATATTTTAATTTTGCTGCTTTATTAGGATAAACTGATTTTGAATAACAGCTATTTGCATTAAATAAACCAAAAGTTGTTATTCATTTCAGTTATGTTTATTAAAAAGTTTAACTTTTCTAGAAATTTACATAAAAGTAATCTGTACTCTGCTACATGAAACATATAAATATATTTTAAAATATCCATTTAGTACAGTCATGGGATTCCAGTCCAGGGAAATAAAGAGGAAAAAGAGTTCGAGAGAATAAACGTATACTGGGAAAAAGAATATATGAGAAAATATGTTTCTAAGAGAATTTTAGACTCAAAGAAGATGTAGACTAAGGTTATGGCAGGAAGTATAGTCTGTTTCTCCACCTCTGAGATAGAAAAACTGAACCAGAACTGAAAAAATGGATAATGGTGTCTAAACCTGGCCAAATGATAAACTGTAAATAGATCAGAGAAACCTACAATTTACAAGAGAAAAAACAAATTAAAAACTGTATTGGTTTGGAGGATTAAAATGTAGTTGGTGAAGATTTCATGTATATTTTAACATCATCCATAGACTACACTAAACCCTCCTACTAAAATCATCTGTTCCGTACGAAAACAGCTCATGCAGTCATTTTCAAGAGGATCTCTGGGCATCACTCACTATTGCCTGTTATGGTGACTTGGAAGACCTGGCAAAGAACTTGGTTTCCATAAACATGTAATAGAAAAGTATCATTTCATGGATGACCAATGCCTGACTTTTCTCTGAAAATGCAGCCTGAGACTTCAATAGTTACAAGATCTTGGGAATCTTAGGCCTAGGTACCAAAGTCAATTAAAGTGAATTATTCTCAAAAGCCATGCCCTCAAATACATAGCCATTTCAATATTTTTAAAGCCACTGTTGTTCAAGTGTCATGTGTTTAATGTAAGAGTGGAAACTATGCACTTCCATACACAGCCAAATGCATTCATGCAAAAGTGCTCCATACAGCAAGAACTGTTCCAGGTTTACTTCTTACTCTGGCTGTGCCACATTTGTTGATTTGCAAAACCTGAATGGTACCACACTGGAATGGAAAACAAGTGTTCTTAAATAAGCCATAGCTGCATTGCCTCAGAGATCTTCTCAGGAATAGCTAGTGCAAAAAAATACAACATAATAATAGTTAGCACTCACTGATATGTTATCCTTTTCCTTTTCAAAGCACTTTACAAACATTAGCTAATTAATTAATATTTAGAACTCATCATTACACAACATTTCAAGAATTTGGTATATAATTCCCTAATGGTGTTACTGAGAAGTCCCTCTGAGAGACACTCCAGAAGGTTAATGCTTAGTGTTGGAGAGATCATTAGCCCAGCCCTTTTATACCAGTTATCTTATGTATATTTAAGATAGCCCACATACTAACTATTTCATAAGGATTTATGTATTTGAAGCATATACGTTTTATTTTCTAAATAAATTTCTAGAGGTATATTTTTATGTAACTTTTCCTATTATTTTCTCAAGATATATTCTATATTGTACAACCTGTAAGAAGACAGCACAGCAAAAAGCAGAAATGTATGGGGGTGCTGCACAGTCTGCTTTGTGTGATTCTTTTCAGAATTATGTGGTGTAAATAAAAAATGAGATTTTTTGCAATGTTGTTGATTTCTGACAGCTTTTTGAAATGCTTTTTGGAAACCAACTTCTTTTAATTAATTATAAAATCACAAGTTGCTTGGCTAGAGTTTCTCAAATCAGGGAGACACTGAATTTCAACCATTCTGTGGGTTACAGTAAGAATTTGTATTTGTCTGAGGAGGTCCTTAAAATGTCTACTTTTTTTTTTTTATTACAAAAAAAAACCCCAAAACAAACAAACAAACAAAAAAAACCCAAACCCAACAAAACAAAAATATTTTCTAGGCTTCTATCTGGTGATTAGTTTAAAATAGCTCATTTGCCCTTTAGCATGCCACATAGCAATAGTGTCATAAAGCTGACAGCTGGGACATGACAGCATCTTGTTTATCGGTTTTTTACCAGTATTTGATTAGGTTTATGAGAGGTGCTGGCATATTTTGTCAGGAAGGTTTATATTTAAGCTTCTTTTCATATATATATATAAAAAAAAAAGGGAAAAATACATGAAATGTGTAAGTGTAAATGACTACTATTTCAGTTTAAAGAATTTCCTCATTGAGTTTTTGCTGAACAAAACCAAACCCAAAACCAGATCCCTTGAATTATGTCTTAATTTTTTATGACTCATTCTAAGGGACTTTAAATCATTGACACATTTAGCTGGAGAGGCTGGATATGTACCACCTCTCAGTTTGACTCAGTTTCCGTGCCTCAGGAATGATTCAGTTGCTCCAGAACTGAACCAAAGTGAGAACTTCAAATTAGGCATTATGAATGGTTAGGTGCAGAGGGAGTCAAGCAGATCAGGTTTTGTAATCTTATGTTATCTTCAGCTGTATTAACTCCTCCTGGAGAAGATTTTTTTCTTTTGTAGATTACCTTTTCCTTGAAAATTAAAGTTTACAATCTTTCATCTCACTAGAAGGTTTTCCTCAAAAAAAGTAAAAATCAAAAAAAGAAAACTCAAATGACCGAACTGGTAAGTATATAGAAACACTTGATTTTATGTTTTAGGAAAAAAACCTTATGTACAACCAATACAAAAAATACTAAAGATAGAAAATCAAAACCTATACATGAATTTGTGAAGTTAAGCCTATGAAGCAGCATATTATAATCTTCTCAGGGATACAGATCTCAGCTTCAGATTACTTTTCCATGGCACCAGCTTTTTAAAGAAAGACATTTTAGAAATGTTAGACCAGATCTGTCTGCTCATTCTTTACTTTGCTCATTCTTCATAAGCACATACATTCCAGAATAAATTATATCAGTTTTACAGTTGAAAGCAAAAGTCTGGAAGTATTTGAAAAGACTATTTAGAATGCAGTCTTCAGCTATTATTTAGTATTTACAGATTTCATAATATAAAAAAAAAAAGTTACAGTAAATATCTCTATTTTTCTACCAATTCTTTACTGTTTTCTTATACCTTTAATAAGAGTAATTTCAGTGTTTTCAGGTATCCTAATTCAGATCAGAAAAAAAAAAAAAAAGAAAAAGTGACATTTAGCATAACCTTTTTTTTTTTTTTTTTCCCTCCCTAGGAAATAAAATTTATGAATTTTTCAATAAAGGTCTTCTGAATTTGTTATGTAAAAAAAGAAAAAAAAGGAGCCAGGGTCTTCTCCTTTACTCCTTTTCCCTTTTTCACCTTTTTTGCTTTCCTTTTCCCTCTTTCCCTTTTTCTTTTTCTTTTTATTTTCTCTTTTTCTCTTTTTCCTTTTTCTCTTTTTCCTTTTCCTTTTTCTTTCTTTTTCTTTTTCTTTTCCTTTTTCATTTTCTTTTTCTGTTTCTTTTTTTTCCTTTTTCTTTCTTTTTTTTTTTTCTCTTCTCTTTCTTTTATCCCTTTGTCCTTTTCCTTTTCACATTCTATAAGGATGAAAAAGTAGTATAAAGACCAAAACTGTCCCATGTGTAATTGGTTAAAACCATTAAATCAGATTAAAATAAAATGAGAACACAAGTAATAACTATACTTGCCTCCCTGACAGGGCTCTTGCTTGATCCTGACCTTGCCATTCTTTTAGCACGTTACATTGTACAGGAGGTATATATTTGTGCTATGGCATTATAACTAATATCCCCTTTCTCCAATTTTTTAGTTTGGAGAGTTCCTACTAGGTAGCTAGTTCAGTTCGCTTTGTCAGTGTCAAACATTACAGCTTGGTAATGAGCATTATTTCAGCATGATAGTCCATGACATGAAAGGATTAACAGATTATTTAATCTATAGAACCCATCATCTGGTCAGAAACTGAAAAATAAGCAAGAAAACCAGTCCTGTTCATTAATACATGCATTTATTGTACTAAAATTTATCACAATGTTCCAATTAGCTATTAATGTGTGTTATGTATTAATATAAGATTTGCGCTGTAACACATCATTGCTTAACTGCGCCATCATTTTAAAGTGCTACAGGGATTATACAAAGTAGCTGTCTTTTGCTTTCAGCTACGTTTAATTTATGTTTCATTACAGTTTCCAAGGATACTTTTTTTTTCTACATATGCAAATGTTACGTTCATCTGTTATTTAATAAATCCAAATAAATCTTTTGACAGTAAAAAATTCAAATGAAAAAACAGGACTTATGCCCAAGTAATGTTTTTAAAGAGAGGAAAATGTTCCTATCTTCCTGTTAATTTTTAATTAATAAAACTAAAACCAAATACCTATTACTTCAGTGCTTGGAGGTAATTAAAAGTGAAGTTAAAACCAGAAAAAAAACCCCTGACCTAACTAATGACCTAATTATAAAAACCCAGCAAAAACAGTGAAAATATTCATGTGGAAAGGCAGATAATCATCCTTCCTACACAAAAAAGACTCTGGGAGGGTTACTCATCTGTAAAAATTTCTACATGTCCCTCCTACACCAAACAGACTGATAGTCATTCTGATATTCACTACAGAACATAATTTTGTACATTCAGAAGAGCCTAAGATTATTTTGTCAAGTGATATTCAGACATTTTCTTTCTTGATTAATGCTGCTAGTTGGACAGAATGTGAAGGCACCATATTTTATTTGAAAGAAGGATTTGAGAATGATCTGGAAAAGCACTCAGTAGGCTAGGAGAACATGATGAGAAAGTTTTGGGGCTTTTAAACTCCATGAGATTCAACAATTTCCACCTGGAATTTAAAATCCATTGAACCTATTGACTTAAATCTGGATCAATGTAATAGGACAGATTATATATTAGGTGGAACCTAGCTATATTTTAGAGGGATAATGAAGAAATTTCTCTGGATATGTTAGCATAGCAATTTAAGAAGACTTAATTTTCTTCAGAGCATAAATATTTTCCAAGCTTATTAAAAACAAAGATTAATGAACTGTAGGAATTTAGTGCCAGTCTTGCAGATATTAATATTGTCAACACCTAAAAAAAATAGCTTTTTGTAGTAAATATTGAGGTGTGCCTGAAGTATCTTTAACATGCAGAGATAATGACCTTTGAGAGAAAAGTGAAAGTCTGAAGTTTCACAATGAAGTTTCTTTTTTTTTTTTTTCTCTTTATCTTTTCATATGATCCCAAACTGGGACTTTGGTATTCATGGAAATTGAGAGTATATGACTATGGGTTAATGACATGAAAGCACCATCCAGATACCAGGCAGAAGATATTCTAGGGGACAAGATGTTATAAATATGTGATAAGTCCTGCCATTTAATTCTATTATTCCTTTGCAGTGAATTAAGCTCAAAGTACTTAATTTATTCTTCTACATTATCTTCTTATCTTGACTGGAGAGATGGGAAACGTGAAGTGGTCTGGTCCCTCCCTTAAAGATATTGTTTCAGTTCATTTTAGTGTTTTGTAGTTTGAATTCTTGTACCTACTGTAGGGTCTGGGTTATACCCAGTGTTTTCACTACCAGAAAATAAATATATTACAAGAAAGCTTCTTTAGTTTCCATAACTGCTACTTAGGGCTGCTATGTGGCTCAGCTGTTAGAAACAGGTATAATGCTGCCATCATCAAAAATTAATATTTTTTTCTTCTGGAGATAGAACAAATTATTCTGTGGTTTTTTAATGAGATATATTCTTTTGACAGATAATACTTCATTCATTAGGTAACAACAGTTGTGGAAGAGGTAGACTGAACCTCATCATCTATTAGGAATTGAAACCTGTAGAATTCTTGTAAGATAAAAAGTTCTTTTAAATACTTTGTTTCACTATTTAGACAAGGAGAGACATTGCATTATATATGTCATTTTGTTCATGAAAGGAGAAAGAAATAGGCTCCAAAATTTCTGGGGAAAAACTTAACTTGTATCAAAGTGATTTATAGAAATCATAGAAAAAAGTTAATATGCAATGCACATTTAAGTTAATCTTCTAGCAAGAATGTTTTATGATTAGCTAATTCTGCTTTGGCAGCTGGATGGTGACTTAGGTGCAGTGTTAGGTCTGATTACTTTGGAATACTCTTTTCAGATATTTTAAATGGAATTGAAAGAACACAGATGGCTCTAAAATCACTTGCTGCATTCGGACACAAGCTGGTGTTCAATTATTAAAAAAGGAAATCTATGACAAATATCAAATGGGAAAAAATAATCCAATTTATATGTACCAGAAAATGAGAAAAATCCTTTATGAATCATTTTATGAAGAAAGCTTAAGAATTAGCAGTCTTAAAATACCGTGTGCAAAGAAAGATTAAATTGAAATAATGTTTCTTTAAGTATGTTAAAATTACACTGATTTAAGATGACATAAACTTAATATAAAACTATTTTTTGCATTTAATTTATATACTGAAGATACATAACTGAGTATTGAAAGAAAATCCAAACTGTGATAAGGCTATGATTAGCAAATTAACAAATCTAGAACACTATGGAAAATACAGCTACTGAACATCTACAGTTATAATTACTCTGTGAACTATGTTACTGCACAAATTCACTGGCCTATCTGAAAGTATAAAACTAAAGAGATTATATTTTGAAATTTTTTTATAATTAAGTATTGTAACAAAAGTAAATATTCCTCTAGTAGATTGCCTAGAGGGCAACTTGCTATGCAATGCAGGCACATTTGATAATAAAGATGCCTTTAATTCTGGACCCAGTGAACCCTATAGTAAAATATTTACATCATCAAAAGCCATAAACCCCTAACATCCATCTTGAGAAGACTGTGGACAGAGGATTGAAAGAAAGTTCAAAGGATGGAACAATGTTGTGGCAAAAGTTTATGCTATTTGTATTTCCCATGGTAATTCAGGGTGGTGTCTCAGTAGCTCTTGGTGGCTTCCTCCCACAACTGGATATTCATATGTCCAGTGTTTTATCAACATAGTTCTCTTGTGTATTACATAAAAGTATCCTATCATAGGTTTGCAGGTGAACTGAATCTTACTTATGCCTGTTTTTAGGAAATGTATGTTCGGTATTCCTTCTAATGATCTTATGCTGATGTGAAAATTTGAAGGCCTTCGGTAAAAATGTCAGAAAGTATTTGTCTCTTCTAATGCAACATTTCAGTCAGAAACCTGTCCAGAAGTTTCAAATGGGATGTATGAATTCTTCCTGTTAATGTTCAAATTGATCTTACTCTCTTATAAAAGTCTTAGATTTCTCAAATTTTAATCTCTTTTTCTTCTCTTACTTTTTTTCCCTTTATCTTTTCCTCCTTTGTTCTATTCAAGGCCATATCCTGATAAATTCCTTTTCCTTAATGTGTTCAAAATTATTTTCTATATTTCATCTTGAATCCTTAAATATTTGTATGAAAGCCCAGCATTTTTCTCAGAGTTTTACAAAATAAAACTTTTGAACCCAAAGGAACATAATGTGACTTGATTGTTTGTTCTACTTAGCTGGACTGCTTACTTTATCCAATTGGAAGAGAAAGCTTTAGGTTGTACAGTGCCTAAAGTAAGAAACTTTTTCATCTGTGTCTTCAATAAACTAGCTGGTGCAGAGCTGATAGCAAAAAAGTGTAGTTGTTCAGATAGTGAAGTCATTCCACTGACTTAGAGGAACGGACTTGGTGTTCAAAAGAAAAAATATGAAAATCAGAGAAATATATTGGCTTTACTTGCATAATTTACTTATTGCAAGCTGCAAATTGTAGTTTTAACTTACATAAACCATGTTTCAAGGCATTTTGAAAAGCAATGCATATTTATAGCTATGAACTGTTATCCTCCATTTTCTGATATTAAATTAGTTTCTAAGATGACATAAATATTCTAAAGCTGTGGACTATTAATGCATTAGAAAAGCTTCAGAGGTTAGATTGACATACTTTGTGCAGATTCTTTTCTTTTTGGAAAAGATAAGTAATATTGTTTGACTCCAGACTGAATTACCTAAATTAACCTTAGGTAATATCTTATGTGAAACATCCTAACCTTATCTGTCAGTTTTCAATTAAGACAGTAATTTACTTTTATGTGTAACAACCCTCTTGTATTAGTAAGAAGAGGACAGCAAGAGGTGTGTTTATTGTGAGGTAATACTCCTGAAAGAAAAGAGACACTTCACGTAGCTGTCTCTTGAAATACTTCAGGAGTTTGATGTGTAATCAACAAGATTTGGATAAAATACATATGAAAGTAATAACATAGGTCACATAACCAAGAGGAACTGTCTGGGAACATTATAAATTACATGCTTCTGAAGACACTCGCTGCATATGATTTCTTCAGCATTTTTGAATTAATTGAAGTTTTTCATACCTGCTGAGTAGCGTCCAAAACTCTCAGCTCAAAACCACTATCATCAAATAAAGAAAATGAAAGTCTAGGTACACTTTAACTGTGCAATCTACACTATATTTCCACTAAGTCTGAATGCAATATAGAAACCTGAAGTCTTTCCAGAGTTTTCAGGAGGACCAAGCCTGGACCAGCACTGCATTATCCTATTTATCACTGAGGCTAATTTCAGGGATCCTGCAGTGCTGAGAACATTTGTTGAGTGATTGGAGTATAACATAGGTATTACATAGAGCTCTCATACTTGTTTTTTTATCCTAGATTGAGATGCAAATGAAAGCAAAATAATATTTTATGTGATGTCATTATGTAAATTATAGCACTCACATTTTATTTTGAATATAAGCATATGATTTCCTCAAAGTTCTAATTGAAAAACAGGAGAGAAAAGGAGGAAGATCTCTAGTAGGTAATTTAACAGGTCATGTAATTTGTGCAACAGTTTTAAAAATGTTGAATTTTTCCTTCAACTCTAATGGAAAGTCGAGTGTTTGAAAATCTCCTGCATTAAGCAGTGATTTGAAATACTTGATAAAATGCAGGCTGTTTACACTTCTGACTTCCTTGGTGACAGATATACTTTTATTCAGCTATGTAAATTTTTGTCAAACTCCTCCCTTCTTCTCTTCCTCAGTGTAGTAGGAAAGTACTGTACTAATACTAGTTTTGTGAAATATTTTCAGAGTTGTGACAAAATAAGCTTTTTTTAATTGGTAACAACTGTTGACTTCTTTATAGAAGAAAATGAGAACTACCCTTGCAATATGCTGAAAGATTGTTAATACACATAGGTGACTGCACAACCCGGAGTGCTGTGTCCAAGAATAGGCTTGAGAGTGCAAGAAAGATGGGGAATGAATTCAGTGAAAGGCACAAAGATGATAATGAGTTTGGAGCATTTGTTGTACAAAGAGAAGCTTAGAGAGCTGGAGCTTTTTAGGCCAGAGAAGTTAAGGACCATGGGAGAATCTTACCAGTGAACGTAAATGCATGAAAGGAGAGTGTAGAGAAGACAGAGATGGGCTCTAGGACATTCTAATAACTTTGGTTTTGATAGAAATTTGTGAATACCATTTCTCTTGGACAGTATACATGGATCCTTTACCTTTTTAAAGCAGATGTTTTATTGTAATTGGGATTTTTAAATTTTTTTTTAACTTCTGTACTACATCTCATATATCAGTTATACCTGCACAAAATTTTGAAAATTAAATCAGGAGCATATTGATTGCAGCAGTGCTCTTTTCTCTAGCTAATACAAACAATTGGCTTAAATGGAGATTCTTTAACAGAGAACTGGGGCCCTGAAATTGATGGCAGCAGTGACAAAACCAACAGGGTGTCCATGTAGATGTCAGCAGGCAGAAGAGACAATCTCTGGCAAGGATAATAGTCAAGTAGTGCTGCTGAAAGGGATTGCCCCTGAAAGTAAAATCTTTTTCTAATTTTTTTTTTCCAGTTGTTGGTTGTTTTTGTTTTTGGTTTGGGGTTTTTTTTGTCAGTTGCTGGCAAAGATCTGTGCCAAGAACACTGTGAGAGAAAGTGAAGTACTCTGACAAAATTAGAGATGGGTAAGTGCCAACATATGTCTGCTTTTTGAGGACTGAGGGAACTACTGTGTTGGCACATAACAACATAGTTTCACACCAGAAACATTTACAGAGAGAAAGGGAAAAAGCCAAGATAGCAAAAATATTATAAAGGCAGTTTGCCAGTGATTTTAATATGATTTAATTTGCTAATTGAGAAAAATGCTGGTGCAATTTACCCAGATTGCACATGCTCTTGAGTATTAACAATCCTGTAGAAAAAGGAATATCTGTTTGAACCATATGAGTGCTATTAACTTGAAATCAAATTCTGATTTCTTGTTTTGAGAATAAACAAATTTTAGACATTTATTAAACATTCAGGATGTGTTACTTATTAAATTACATTTGATCGCATTTTTGCCCAAGGTTCTTTCCTGTCTTCTTGGCTTCTAAAATACTGGGTGAGATACAGGCATTTTGAAATCAGTCAGGAAAGAATATATCATACGTCTCCAAGCTCAGCAAAAAAAGGTACTCCTATATGCTATATCCTATATGCTATATCCTATATGCTATATCCTATATGATGGGGACAACTAGCTACAGAGTGTATCTGCAGGTAAAAA
>JANHGN010000209.1:0-45385 GCA_024605025.1 Megaceryle maxima
CCCGGGGGCGCCGGCGGTGGGGCCCGTACCGTGTGCCTCGCCTCCGCCGGGTGGCCCCCGCGGCCCATGGCGGCGCGGGGTGAGCCCGTTCCCCCGGGCACGTCTTGGGTCCGGTACGAGACCGGGGGGAGGAAGGGACCGGGCCGCGGCGGCGGGCGGCTCCTGAGGGCGGGGTGGGGGCCGAGAGGAGCGGGGGGGCCGTCCCGACGGGGTCTGCCCGGGCCGGCCGCGCCCCGCTGGCCTCAGGCCGCGGGAAGGGCCGGGGCGCGGCCGAGGTGCGGGCACGGGGCCCCGAGTGCCCTTGGGCGACCTTCTGAGGGCCGGAGGGAGCTGCTGCCGCCGGCGGGTCCGCTCCGGAGCGGAGCTCCCGGGGCACGAGGCTCGCGGTGAGGGCGGAGCACGGGTGGGTCGGGTCGTGCTCCCCGGAGGAGCCAGCGATGCACCGAACCGTCCTCTCGCGCTTCTCCCGCTGCCTCGGCTGCGGGGGGCCGGGGGAAGGAACGCCGGGCCCCTTTCCCGCTCGGGGCGTGGGGAGGTCCGAGCGCTCTTGTCGGTCTCAGGCTTTCCATAAATGGCTTCTGGTTACGAAATGAGGAACTGGGAAGCAGCTTCCTCAGGGTCGATGTCCTTTCGCGTTGGGGTCGGGGAAGAGCCCGTTTTGTCTCCTCGGGGCTGTGTGCGGGGTGCGTGTCAGAGCAGCCGGGGCAGGGTGTGCAGGGACCGCGGCGTGGCTGCTGCCCGCCCGCCCCGCGGGGGGTGGCGGTGGCTCCCCTGGCTCCGTAGGCTCCTCGCAACAGGTCCGAAAGTTGTGACTTCCTTTTCTTGAGAAGAGCTCCCGGTTTACCCGAGTGGCTGAATTGGTGCCTTGAGGGTGTTGGGTCCGGCCCTGTGCGGCTCTGGTTCTCGCGGCGCAGGTGTTCTCGTCCTGTAACTGCAGAGCGGAGATGGCTTCGTTGGCATGTTCTGCTGCGGGGACAAGTGGTGATGCGGGTGGGTGGGTGGGTGACGCTCTTGGCAGTGTCCGTGGCTATTCCCGTGGGTGCGTGGAACCGGCTCACACTGTGGGTGACAGTTAAAGCCTCACAGGTGAACTGCAGCTCAGGGTTATGTCACAAATTAAAAAAAAATAAAAAAATAAAAAAATCCTCCATCTCCAAAGCACTGTGTCCCTGAAGGCAGCTTCATCTTGCAGCTGTGAGCCAGTGGTGGGCACTGGGCGAGACAAGAGGTCTCTGGAATGCTCATATGGAGTGACGGGCGCAGCAGTGTTATCTGGACACCCCCTTCCCTGTGGATTCCCGGTGGTGTCCAAGGGCAGCACTTGGCCTCGAGAGGTGTCAGCAAATCACCGGTTCCTCCTTTGCCAGGGAAGTGCCCCCTCCCCTGCCGCTGCCCTGGGACCATCCCAGCCCAGCTGGTTTCTGATGCAGTCTCTGAGCCGCTGCTCCGAGCAGCAGCGCGGCCTGAGCTGGTCTGAGCAGCTCTGGCTCCATGGGAGCCGCTGGGTCAACTGGATCTGCAGACTGATCTGGCTGGAAAACAGCCCTGCAGAAACAGCACTAACGGGGTCGCGTTCCAGACGAGTTTGCTGCCCAGCGGCACCAGTTTTCCCTGCGCCTCAGGAAGGAGGAAGGGTGGGGACCCCTCTAACTGGCCTGGCTGCCTGTCCACGGCTGCGTGGTGGCCTGATGGATGTCCAAGCCAATTAGCTCATCTGAAGAGGCTCTGACTAACCCTGGCCCCACTTGTGCCGTGGGATCTTGAGCCCAGGGTGTGAAGAAGTTGCTGTTTACTGCCTGGAAGAGAGCAGGGTTGTGTTCCTGGTGGTTTTTTTGTCTGGCGGAAGGTGGGGCTTGTGCATTCACTGCTGCTCACTGCTTGCTCCTCGCTCCTTGTCCTGCCGAAAAATGCTGAGAATCCCAGAGAAACTGCTGACCTGAGGAAGTGGCGAAGGGCAGTCGAGTGCAGATTCCCAGGTGGGGAGCGATTCAGCCTCCTGCTATCCTCTGCAGGCTTCCGAGACCTGCAGGGACCTGGGAAGAGCCCAGGGCTGTTCCCCAGACACCTCTCCGTGGCTGACGAACCTTCTCCTGCACTGTGCTTTCAGGTGGAGCGTGGGCTGGCAGCCCCCAACCCTGCGGCCAGTGGGGGTTCCAACAGGCCTGTGCTGTCCCGCAGAGCCACCGGCTGCCTGGGAGCTGAGTGGGCACCAGCTCCAGCGGCCCATGGCTTGGAGGAGAGCCGCTGTGCAGGCTGCCTGAGCACTTCCTGGGCTCGGAAGGAGCTGAACAGCAATATCCTCCAAACGCTTCGGAGAGGTGTCTGAGCTGCGAGGTGTGGAGCTCCTGTGAGGTGTCAGAACAGCTCTCACTAAGGCATCACGGTCCCCTCTCCCCCATGTCTGTGCGGGTGGGATAGGCAGGTGCAGGTCTCTCCTCTCCAGGCTGCTCGTGCGCCACCGAGGCCGTTGGCCTGGCTGTGTCTGGCAGTGCGATGGCTGCTCTTTGCTTTACTAATCCAGGGCTGCAATAAACCTGTGTCAGAGGAGCCTGGAGGGTGAGGTTGAGGCCCTTGGAAAAGTTGTGACAGGGTGAGGAGTGTCCCTCCCCTCTGGCCACGTCTGGAGGAGCAGGAGGAGGGTTGGCCAGTGCTGCCCAGCCCTTGGTGGCTCTGGCGTGGGGTGACTCAGGAGCCTTGCACAGCCTGGGGTTGGGAACCCCCTCCTGGGGAGCTGTGCCGGGGGCTTTGGTGCAGCCTGGTCAGAGGTGTCATTCTGGCTGCAGCTCCAGGAGAAGCCTGTCAGGGGCTGTTTCTGCAGGGCTCGCTCAGAGAGCTGAGCCTCAGCCTGGCCTGTCCCGCGGGGTGGAACCGTGCTCTGCATTGCTCTGAAGAGCTGCTGTTGGGCTGTGCTGGGCTTCCATCGCTTTAGAGACCCTGTGACGACCAGGGTGGCTGTCGATCAGCCTGTGCGTGGAGGTGCACGTGGTTGTTTCTTTAGCTCTGGATCACAGGACTGAGGCTGGAGGCAGAGGAACGCAACCAAGGAGTTGGGGATTCTGCAGCCGGTGGCTCCCGTGGCCTGTCACCTGCAGGCGCTGATCAGGCTGTTTGTCAGAAGTCTTGTCTCTGCATGGTCTGGAAAGCGGAAGGTGATGATGGTCACCAGTGCCGTGGAAAGAGCCCTGGCACTGTCAGGGATGCACACGTGGGTGCTGGTGGATTGTCTGCTGTGCACGCGTCTCTTATATTCATGCCCTCAAAGAGGGCTCCGTCGCAGAGAGTCTGGGAGTTGGCACAAGTCAGTGAGTGGGGACTGGATTTCTCTCGAGCTCTCACTGGAAGTCTGTCCCTTCCACTCCACACGCTCTGTGTGCAGCCGAGTGTTTCCTGGTTCGAGTCTCGGCAGCCGAGCCAAGCGCCACACGCGTCTGTAACCCATTCCCTGTTTCCCGGGCTGCGTGTGACGCAGAGCTCTGCGAGGGGCCGAGCGCGAGGTCACCTGAGCCGGGAGTCTCCTTCCGCTCCCCTGAGACACCCAGTGCCTGGCACGGAGTGGGTGGGTCTGATTGAGTTCCAGGCTGAGCTCCACATTGCCACAGAGGCTCCTGGCATTTGTGCCAGTGGTGGGGCCCAGGCCTGTTCTTATCTGGAACCGTGTGCTGTGGAGAGTAGACCCAAAGTGGTTTATTCTGGGCTCAGGTCTGCTATGGGCAGAAGCCTCACACGGTTATCCCATGGAGGAGAGTGTGTTCCCCATGCTTGGGGTTCCAGATAAAGAGTAGAGCACCAAGGCTGAGTTTCTCTCCCTCTTGTATGGGCCTTCGTGGGCTGAACACGAGACCTGGCCCGGTGGAGGAGCCTGGAGGGCTGTGGGCGGCTCTTGGAGGACTGTGGCCCTGGGCAAGGCTGTGTCCCCGAGGGCCCCTGGGGCAGCCCCTGAAGGGCCCCAGTGAGAGCAGGGCCTGCAGAGTCATGGCAGAGTGGTTCTGGGGGAGTCTGTGCCGCTGGAAGGAGCTGTGCTGGTGGGTACGTAGGTGCAATTATGCTTCTCCTCCCCACTCCAGTGCAAGTCTTGTGGGTGAGGATGGCAGAGCAGGAGCCGACGGCAGAGCAGCTGGCCCAGATCGCAGCAGAGAACGAGGAGGACGAGCACTCTGTCAACTATAAACCACCTGCCCAGAAGAGCATCCAGGAGATCCAGGAGCTGGACAAGGATGATGAGAGCCTGCGCAAGTACAAGGAAGCCCTGCTGGGTGCTGTCACCGTGACTGCAGGTGAGCCCTGAGTTGTGGCTGTGCCTCACCCAGGGCAGAGCTCCATCCATCGCCCCCAGCCTCCTCCCTGCTCCCACCCGGGAGCGGTTCTCCCAGCGCCTTGCTCTTCTGCAGAAGCCCAAAGGCGTGTGTCTGTGCTTCCCTGGCCCAGGGATGGAGGGGTGGTGTGCTTGGCTTTTGAAGGGGTGTTCTTGGGGACACTTGGGCTGGGCCTACTGTAGTGGGGACCCCAAACCTCCACCAAGTGGGACGTTGTTCTCATCAGCTTTCCTGCTCTTCTAAGAAGTGCCCCAAAAGGAAAAGGAGTTGTGTTGGTTGTTAGGTGTGGGTGTTTAACAGCCTTTCTGCTTGTCTTCTAGATCCCAATGCTCCGAATGTGGTGGTGACCAAGCTGACTTTGGTGTGTGCCACTGCTCCTGGCCCTCTAGAGCTGGACCTGACAGGTGAGCGAATCCCGGCCCTGCCTCCAGGCCCAGGCTGCTTTGCTGTGGAGCCTGCCATGTGAGGCCAGAAACACCCCGTAGCTGGATGCGGTGGGGTGCTGGGGCCCCGGAGGGTTCTATGCTCTGGCCCATGTCCCTGTCATGGCCAAAGGCCTCTCTGTGCAGAGGGGTGAGCTGCCGGGCCGGGGAGCGGCTGTTCCCCGGGGAGCCTGTGCAGCTGCACCAACAGCACCTTCGAGGTGCTGACAGCCTGGGAGCAACTGTCCGGGGAGGGACGCTGCTCCGTTAACCGTGCTGCTGCACCATGGTGTCCTTCACAGGGCATCGCTTGCCCCTCGGGCAGCGTGGGCGGTGCAGACGGGAGCTCCCGTCGTGCGGAAATGGGAGGGTGACCCGCGCCCTGCCCAGGCAGTTGGGGTCATCCCCTGCAGGCCCTGCCCTGATGCACAATACAAAGGGATCCTGAGCAGCCCTCTGCCTTCTTCGCAGGTGACCTGGAGAGCTACAAGAAGCAGGCGTTTGTGCTGAAGGAGGGTGTGGAGTACCGGATAAAAATCTCCTTCAGGGTAAGAATTCAGATCTGAAAACTGAAGGAGTGGACACAGGACTGCTGCAGCCCCAGCCCTGGGCAGCAGGGTGGTGGAGGAAATTGCCTCCTGCTGTGGGTGGCGCGGGCGGTGTCTCCAGGAGCCTCTGCCACCGTCCTGGCTTCTCTCTCTGCAGGTCAACAGGGAGATCGTGTCGGGGTTGAAGTACATTCAACACACATTCCGGAAAGGCGTCAAAAGTAAGTGCTGCTCTGTGACTTGGTGCTTTGAGTGAGGCCTTTCTGCTCCTTCCTCTGGGGATGGGGGCTCGCCCGATGGAGCCCCACAGCTCATGCCAGCGGGAGACTGAATGTCTTCAGTGGTGTCCGTGCCCTGAGCCCATGGTGGTGCGCGAGGCTTCTGGGTCTGCCATGGTGCGGTCCCGACTGCACCAGCACCTCTGGGCATGATGCGTGACCCCACCGGCGCATGGCGGGGAGCGGGTCCCTGCTGACGGCGGCAGTAGCGCCTGGGGAGCTGCTCCTGGAGCGAGCAGAGCAGCTCAAGGGGTGATCTTCTCCCGACTCCTCTGCAGGTGGTTGCAGCAGTAACAGACCTTCCACTTGCTTTAGCCTTGCCCCAAATGTGGCAGGGGCCCCATGCAGCTCTTTCTCTCCTAGTCGACAAGACCGAGTACATGGTCGGGAGCTACGGCCCCCGAGCAGAGGAGTACGAGTTCCTGACTCCCATGGAAGAAGCCCCAAAGGGCATGCTGGCCCGGGGCAGCTACAACATCAAATCCAAGTTCACAGATGATGATAAGACTGACCACCTGTCCTGGGAGTGGAACCTGACCATCAAGAAGGATTGGAAGGACTAGCCCTTCCCAAGGCCAAACCCCAGAGAGCGTGAATCAGACAGTGGCTACCGTAGAAATCCCCCCCTGTACCAAAGTGCTGACATTGGAACCCTCTTACCTTTCACCCCCGTTATAATTTGACCAGAGAGCTCATTTTTGTACCGTGCCCCCTCCCCAGAGCATCGCTGAGTGCATTGACCAAACCATGCTGTCTGCCTCTGGGCTCCAGCTGCCCGTCCCAGCGCAGAGCTGGGAGTGCTCGCTCCCTTGCCAGGCCCTTTGCTGCTTCTCACCTCCCTCCCTTCGGGTGGGTGCTGAAGGGGAGGGGCTCCTGTGTTCTGTGTAGGATCCATGCTTGGCTTTCCTGTGCACAGCTCAGGGTAGCTACTGCTCCAAGTAGCTGAAGAACTTTAATGCCAGGCAGCTCTCGAACGTGTTTGTTGGCTAAAATCATGTCTGGCTGTCCCCTTCCACCCGTCAGTGTCTTGGGAGCACTGGCAGCTTCATTTGTGGATGTTCCCTGTAACCATGATGCCTTAATGTGTAACACGTATCCTCTCGGGAGGGGTCCTGCCCCTGTTACACTTTTTAAATGCGTGTCACCCACCCCCCGGTTCGTTGGCATGGCACTCCTCTTGGTCACGCCCCTCATGGGTTATTAGGAAAGATTCACAACTTCCCGCTTTGCTGCTGGTCCATTCCTCACCTGAGACAGGACATCCCCAGAGATGGGTAGGGACATCCTGGGTGACGCCTGGCTGCCCCTCCTGGTGCCCAGAGAGCTGGTAGGACCCCTGGCCCTGCTGCCATAGAGCTCCGAACCCTCGGGCAGCCTCGGAGCCTCCGAGGCACGGAGGGGGCTGCAGGGCTGGTGGGTGCAGGAGTCACCCGTGTTGCCATCACCTCGCACTTCTCACTGCAGCCAAGGCTGCTGCAAAGCACTGAAATTCCAGCACAGCACCTGCCCTCCCAGTGGTTTTGGGCTGAGGATGGACTGAGCTGTTTCTGCAGCTGCTCTCCTGCCGCGATCAACAAGAGCTCGCGATGGACAAGTATCTGAAGCGGTTAATGCCTTATGTATCTGTTCTGCCTTTAAAACCTGTGCCTGGCCTGTCAGTATTATTGCCTTGACACTCACCTGGCGCCGTGCCCATGGCAGAGCCTGCGGCACCCGCGGCCGCGCCGACACGGCACTGGGAGCGAGGGAGCCCCCGAGGGCTGGGCAGGCACGTTCCAGCTCCGCAGCCCTTATTTGGATATTGCCACAATGAGGTTGTATTAGAACTGGGACCAAGTACATGTGGCTTTCTCGTAGCTACGTCTTTGCCTCTAACTCTCCCCTCCCTGCCCCTAGAGAGGATGTTGTTAATTTGATTTGGTGCATATTGTCTGTAAATCCTAGACCCGGGTTAACAGGATTGGAATCATCGTCTGCTTCTCCTTTTATGACAGTTAAATAAAATCTTTGAACTGACCATCCACTCTCATCTCTGGTTCTGTTTTGGAGTTTCTGGCTCTGGGGCTTTGGTGGGAGAGGGCAGAGCTTGGGGATTTCTGCAAACACCTGGGGTGGGAGAGACCCGGCTGCCTGGGTTTGAGAGGGTCTGGGACAGTCCTCGACAGAGGTCCCTACCGTGGGGCTTGTCCTGGGTATCTGTCCCTGGCTCTTCACCCTGCTCTGTGTGGCCAGCAGCAGCAGGGCGAGAAAGGCACGGGGGAGTGGCAATGGTGGGTCCAGGAGGTGGTAAAGTTGGGGGGGAGATCCCCAGTGAGGAGCAGGTGTGTTCTGAGCCTCGGGCTGCCCGGGGGTGGGTCTGGTCTAGTGGAATTCCTGCACGGGCAGAGGAACGAGGGAGGCAGTGAGAGAAGGAGCAGAATCCAGGAGCTGCGATGTGTGATAAGAACCTGCAGATGTTTACAGAGCCCGGGGCGTGTTTGTGTTCTGGATAAGGGAAGTGTAGCCAGGAAAAGCTCCCTCCAGAACCCTCAGCGCTCAAGAGGCTGCAGGTGAGCAAGGTCAGCCCAGCTGCTGGTCTAAGAGACTCGAGACAGTGACTGAGAACTGAATGCAGGAGGGAACCCACTGTGCTCCCAGCATGGCCACCTTCTCCCAGTGCAGGAAAGGAGCTGCGGCTCGAGGAAGCAACAGGACTCGGAAACGGGGCGGAAGTGCAAGGGCTGGAACGGGGCGGCTTTGGCCAGGCAGGAGCTGGTGCCCCTCCCTGCCGGGAGCAGTGCCCGGCCCTGGCCCCTCTGGCCTCCCTGTGAGAGCAGGAGCTCGGGGCGGGTGCCACCCGCTGTCCCTCTGTCCGTTAGGAGCGGGCCCAGATGTGCTGATAACGTGAACAAAGGCCCTCCTTGTGTGGTCCCCAACAGCTGCTGCTGCAGGCAGTTGGTGTCAGGGCGAGATCCTGTCTGATGCAATTGCCGGTGCTTTGGCAACTCTTTCCACACATGGACGTTGGTCGTTGGTGTTTCTGTTTGACCGTTTGCGTGACGGGGTGTGTGGGACGGCTGTGACCTGCCGTAGCTCTGGGGACTGAGGGGCTGCAGCTGCTGCTCGCCGCCTGTGTTGTCCCCATGGCACGGTGCCAGGCTGGGGCTGCCGCTGCCAGCTGGGCCCGCGACCAGCCCGAGGGATGAGTGGCTCCAGCCACAGGCTGGGTGGGCCGGGTTTCTCACCTCTGGTGGCTCCCAAGCAAAAGCCTCAGCCCCTGCTGGGAGGTGCTCCCCACAACCCCGGCTCAGAGCCATGTGGGCTCTGGCAGCTGTTGGTGCCGCTGCAGCCCTGCGGCTCTGCTGGTGCCACCACACTCACCTGTACTGCCCAAAGGTGGCCAGGGAGAGCTGAGGGGAAAGGGGGAACTGGTGAAGTAACCCCTTGCAGTGCCCTGGCTGGCGGTGCCTGTGAGGGGTACAGCCGGCAGCGACACGCTGCCCTGGCCAGCAGTGCCTGCAGGGAGCAAGGCAGCAGAGGGGACGCGCTGTGCCTGGTCTGCGGAGCTTTGCTCTGGCAGATGCTGTGGTGTAGGTGGATTTAAAGGAATTTAAAGCAAGCAGGAACACCATGCTCTGGAGGCAGGACAAGGGCACTGTGGGATCCCCAGGTGGCACCAAAACTGAGAACAAGAACCTTGCAGCACTGCAAGGTGTCAGCAGGCCCTGCCAGGGCTGCTGAGCACACATACTGGGGCACCGTGCTGGGCCCCACCGCGCTGACGTGGTAAGAGATCACTGCTGCCAGCCCCGGAGGCCTGCTGGCAATGGAACGTGCCACGTCCCCTGGGCTGCTGGCTAAGGTGACCTCTGCCAGCACGCCTGGCGAGGGATTGCTGACAGGACCAGCCCCAACACAGGTCTGGCCCCAGCTGGGCAACGAGATGGGGCACGCAGGGTGAGGGCTCCCAAGAGCGCCCCTCACCTGCAGAGCCATGGGCCTCAAGGTGGCTGAGCAGCAATGACAGGGTCGCCCACCCTGGTAGCCAGCGTGCCCCAGTCCATGCCTGTCCCGCCTTGGGCAGCGGCAGCCTGGCAGTGGCCGTTGTGCGCTCGCCACTTTGCTTAGCACGAGGCCAAAAATCCCAGTAAAGTCTGAAATCCCGCCGCCCGGGCCCGAGAACAGCAGCCAGTTTCTGCAGCTGGGCAAAGCTCCTGGGCAGAGCCGGCGGGGCACCGCGCTCTGAACGCCGCTGGCCTGGGGCACCGGGGCCAGCCCCTGCCCGGGGGAGCGGGAGGCGAGCAGAGCGCAGCGGCTCCGCACTGCGGGCAGCCGCTGAGCTGGCGAATCGGCAGGGTGCGGCCCGCGGGGCCTGTGGAGCCGGTCCCCGCTCCGGCACTTCCAGCTGCGCAGCCGCCGTGTGGAGCGCGGCCCCGCCGGTACCCCGGCACCGGCGGCGTGAACGCGGCAGCCCCCGCCCGGTGCCCCCTTCCACCACCGAGCGCTGGGAACAGGAGCCCGGCGGCCGGTTCCTGTGCCGTGCCGGGCGGTGCCAGAGCGAAGCAGCGAGAGCGGCGCGGCGGGACCTCCCCCAGCACGATCACGCGGCCGCTTTCTCGACGGTCCCGTGGCTGCCGCTGCATAGAACCGTGTGCTCTGAACGGGCCGGGCCCGGCCCCGCTCGGTGCTGGAGGACGGGGTCCCCCCCGTGCCCAGGGCGCGTAGCACGTGCCGAGCCCCGGAGCCACCGGAAGCAGCCATCGGGACCCGATCTCTGCGCTGAGCTCCCACCCCCGGCCACGGCCAAACCAAAGGGGGTCCCCTGAGTGGCGGCGCCGGGGCCTTGGCTCAGACAATGGACCGGCGCTGCTGCCGTGACGCCGCGAGGCTGCCAGGCGGGCCTGGACCCGAGCCCCGCACCGACCTCCGCCCGGCGGCCTCGCGCACTGTGACGTGCCCCGCAGCGTCACGTGCCCCATGGCCTTCCCTTCCGCGAGCACCGGAAGGGCCCGTTCGCTTCCGGTGGGTCGAAGGACGGCGGCCGCGGCCCAGTCAGAATCCACCACGCGCGCCTGGTTGCGCGCACGCGCAGAACGCGCTCCCCGCGGCCGCCCGAGTGCCACGTTCGAGGGCAGGCGGCCGCGCGAGGCAGCGGCTCCGACCAATCGAGGGTCATGCAGCGAAGAAAAGGACCAATGGCAAACTGCGGGAGGGGAGCGACGACAGCGGCCAACCCGCGGCGTCGGGCAGGGGGCGCGCACAGCCCGACGACCAATAGACGCCGCGTCCCGTCCAAAGCGACGGGGCCGAGCCAATGGCGGGCGGCGGCGGCGCGGCCAATGGGGCGCGGCGGCGTCCAGCGGAGGCGGGTTTATAAGCGGAGGCGGCGCTGCTGCCGCCCGACCCGTCCTGGCCCAGCCCGACCCGTTCCGCCGCCGCCATCCGCGCCATGGCCGCGCTCCGCGCGATCGCGGCGCTGCTCTGCCTCCTGCTGCCGCCGCCCGCCCGCGCCGCTGCCCCGGAGGAGGAGGACGGCGTCCTAGTGCTGCGAGCGGCCTCCTTTGAGCAGGCGCTGGCCGAGCACCGATACCTCCTCGTCGAGTTCTGTGAGCGCGGCCGGGCTGGGGCTGGCGGGGCTGCGGGGGGCGGCGGGGCCCGGAGGACCGAGGGGCCTGGGTTGGGACGGCGCCGAGGGCCCAGGCCCCACCCGCCTGGGGTGGGGGGAGGGTCTGGCGGCGGCCGTGCGGAGCTGGGCTCGGCCTGGGGGAGGGGGGGCCGCCGGAACGGGGTGCGAGTTATGTGCTGCCTTTGGCCCTGCCCCACGCCTGCTCACGGGGCTCCGTCAGCTCAGGCGGGGGGCGCCGGGCGGGAGCGGGACCGGCTGAGAGCAGAGGGCGCTGGGCGGGAGTGGGATCGGGGGGCTCTGGTCGGCGCTGACGCCCCGTCCCGCAGACGCCCCGTGGTGCGGACACTGCAAAGCGCTGGCGCCCGAGTACGCAAAGGCAGCGGCGAAGCTGAAGGCAGAGGGCTCGGAGATCCGTCTGGCCAAGGTGGACGCCACGGAGGAGTCAGAGCTGGCGCAGCAGTTCAGTGTGCGTGGCTACCCCACCATCAAGTTCTTCCGGAACGGTGACAAGGCTGCTCCCAAGGAGTACACAGGTGAGCCGGGGTGGCTGGCCCCGGGTGCAGAGGGCAGCAACGTGGCGGCGGGTCCACACACCTGGCTCCACGCTCCTGTGCGCGCTGGTGTGGCTGGACAAGGTCCACAGTGACAGCGACCCAGGGAGTGGCCCTGCCGCAGCCTGATCTCTGCTGGCACCGTGCTTGGGCTGGTGAGGAGCCAGCCTCCCTCTAACAGCCGTTCCCCCTGAAAACAGAGCAGCCCCTAATGCGAGCTAAAGCAGATGGAATGGGGTTTGTGTGGGGATGCAAAGCACCACAGGCTGGATTTGTTGCTTGGCTTGACTTTATTGGAGCAGTGTAGTGTCCAGAACTGAAGAGGCACCTGAGCAGCTGAATGAAGGGGTAAACACAAGATGTAAGAGGTGCAAGGAGGACCAGGACAAGCAGAGTTCAGCTAAACCAGTTCACGCTGTGCTGGGTGCTGAGGGTGGCATCAGAATGCTGATCTTGAAAGGAAAAGGTGATGTATTTGCAGGAGCAATAGCAGCATCCTGGAGAAGGGCTGTGTTGCAGGTCAAAGTTGAAGGACGTGCTTGGGCTGGGAGGGAGAGAGGAATGGATTCCTGACAGCCCCTTGTACCTTGACTTGACAATTAGGGATTAGCTTAATTGCACTAAGAGTGAAAGGAGGAGAGTTGCGTAAACGATATCTCGGTTCTTCCTGACCTCTTGTCTGGCTGCTGAACAGTTGATCTCAGAGTGCAGGGGTTTGTGTTCTTAGCCTTGGTCCATGCAAAAGTGAACCAGAGCTGTTCTCTTCCCGGTGCAGCTGGCAGGGAAGCTGATGACATTGTCAACTGGCTGAAGAAACGCACTGGCCCGGCTGCTACCACCCTGGCAGATGCTGCTGCAGCAGAGACGTTGGTGGATTCCAGTGAAGTGGTTGTCATTGGTTTCTTTAAGGTAGGGTTTGTGCTTCTGTTTGAGACGCTCTTATGTGCATCTGGGGCCTTCCCTGCCCCCTGGGCTCCTGGCAGCTGGGGAAGGCTCCGAGTTGTGAAACACTTGCTGTCCTGCCTTACTTGATCTTCCAGTTCTCTGGCTGGTAAGCCCTGGAATGTTTATGCTTCAGTTTGACGTGTCCCATTGAGACACCTTCTTTACTCTCCAGGATCTGACATCAGAGGCTGCGAAGGAGTTCCTGTCGGCGGCAGAAGCTGTGGATGACATTCCTTTTGGGATTTCCTCTGGTGCTGATGTCTTCACCAAGTACCAGCTTAGCAAGGATGGAGTGGTTCTCTTCAAGAAGGTACTGGCTGGTGCAGAGTGTCAGCACCACGGCTGAGCTTTCTGTCTCTGTTTCCCTCTTCTCTGCTTAGATTCAAATGAGAGCAGCCCGCTAAGTGGAGGCTGCTTAGGTTGGTGGTACTGCGGGGCAGGGCAGAAAGCGGCTTTGGGTTCAGACGCATTAAATCTGTAATCGGTCCCTGGCCTGCCCTAAGACAGGCTAAAGGGTGACTGAAGTCTTGCATTGTTCTGTTCAGCTAAACCAGCATGTCTTATTTCACTACACCTCTGCAACTGGAGTTACTTTTATGGTGCCAGAAGCTTGTAGACTTCAATTCTCAGTTAGGGGTCTCGGATCAGTATGGCTTAGGGTGCAAGTTAATTACCTGGCTAATGAGTTCAGAACACCAGGGTTTTGCAACTGGGAAGTTGTGATGGGTGAAGAGAGCAGGCTTTTGATTTGGGGCTGACTTACCTGCGTCTCGCTCTCCTCACACATGGAGCTTTGTGGGGTCTCTGTGCTCTGCTCACAGCTGACACTTGGCTGGAACAGCTGTGTGCAGGGTTCACCTCTGCTTCTTTTCTTGTCCTTTGGCAAAGTCTGAAGTCCAAGTAGAAATGCTCCTCTAGAACCAACCACCCCTTTGGTGCTGCGGGAGCGCCAGCATCGAGTCCCAGCAGGGCGGTGAATGAGATGGCTCTGAAGGGGCTGGGTGACAGCCAGGCCTTCCAGCACCAGTGGGTTTTGTTGCTACCTGTACAATTCCTTGTGTTTAGTGCTCTGCAGGATGGACTTCTGTTGATTTGATCTGATGCAGTGTCCTCTAACCTTTCATTCCTGGGAGCTCTAGTGCAGCTTCCTCCTCTCAAGAGCTGGGGCAAGGGCATGACCAGTCTGGAACAGTAGAGGAATTTTTTTTAATCTCTTTTCCCATGAGTGGCATCAACTTGGGTGCCTCTGGAATGAGAAGCAGCTCTGACCTGGGCAGCTTCTCCATCAGTTGTTGGGAGTGGGAGGAACCTTGGTCTGAAAGGCTGTCCATGAGCCCCTGGGCTGCTGCAGAAGAGGCCAGCTCTGTGTGGAGAGAAGCTGAGATGCCTTTCAGCTGGTGAATGTTCTCTGTTCCTTTTGCTGTGCAATGTCATGGTGGTGCCTGAAAGCTCGCAGATATGCCCGCTCCAAACTGAGGTGACAACAGGCACCACAAGCAGCCAAGCACCAGGGTATAAGAGCTGATGGGTTTATTAAGTTGTTTTTAGTCTTTGGCTCAGCTCTCTGTAGTTAGTTGGACCCAAACAGAGGGCTTCTCTGGCTTGTCGTTCTCCTCTTGTGCAAGTTGTCTGGACTTGCAGAGGCCCTCAAACAATGGTTCTGAAGGTGCTGCGGTGACATTCAGTGTTCCTTAAAGTATGTCCAAAGTGAATTTCCAATGCTGAGTGTTTTGCTGGACTGTTCATCTGGAGCTGGTGAGCCTCCCCTAACAGGGGGTTGTCCAAGTCCAGCCTCTGGCTTCTGCCAGGACCCCGAGCACTGCGCTGCCACGGGCTGCAGTGTCCTGCACAGACGCTTTAACCTTGTTGGTCCTCTACAGCTGTTCCCTTCCCAGGCTGCCAGAGAGGGTTCCCAGAATCCTGGTCAGGGATACAGGTGAATCCCTAATATAAAAAGGGCTTTGGTACCTCTAGTGTGTGTTGAACGCGAGCTGTTGTCTCTAACAACAGGGCCTGGAACAGCCCACGGAGTGTCTGGTTAACACATGTGTGTCTGCTCTCAGCTGGCTCCTCCCCTGCAGCAGGAAAGAGCTGCCTCTGCTCTGCCTAATGCCTTCCACTGAGCCGTGAGGTGGCTGCTGAAGGTCCTTCCTGGTGATCTGTTTCATGCATTGTTTCATGGTTGTGCAGAACAATGCTGAGATCTGAGCGTCCTGTCGCTGCTCCCCCTTTGCTGCTTGGGGTGACTGTAGGCTTTGCTTGCCAGGATGAGGAGCACCTTGATCCAGGTCTTATGTGAACATGCGGTGACTTGCTTGAGACGTGGAAGTCTGCCCTGAACAAGTGCAGGGAGATCCACTGGGGCAGTGACTCTGGCGTGAAGACATCTTTCTTGAAAGAGACTGGTATGGGCTATGGAACTGTTCTAATGCCAGGGTGTCTGTTTTTGCAGTTTGATGAAGGCCGTAACAACTTTGAAGGGGATCTCACAAAAGATAATTTACTGAACTTCATCAAGGCTAATGCACTGCCTCTGGTCATAGAGTTCACTGAGCAGGTGGGTCTCTAGATACCTGGTAAGGTCTTTCCTGTAGGTACTCTGACCATAAAGATGAAACTAGGTTGTGTGGTTGTTTACCTGGGAGCTGCCACAAGTTGGGGGTCATGGAAAAGTGTGAAGAACTTAAGGGAAGGGAGGCATAAGCTATCCAGGGCAGTCCTGTGCTGTTGGAGGCTCCTGTGGTCTAGTCAGCATAGCAGAGCCAAGCTGGTCTTGACACCAATTTACCTCTTCAAAAAATAAAGCTTATTTTCTACTCCTCAGACTGCTCCTAAAATCTTTGGAGGAGAGATCAAGACTCATATTCTGCTGTTCCTACCAAAAAGTGTGTCTGGCTATCAGGAGAAGCTGGACAACTTCAAGAGTGCAGCTGGAAACTTCAAAGGGAAGGTGAGATGAGTTTCTTGGATTATGAGTTGTGACCACCTCCTGCAGAGAAGTGCAGCACCGTCTGCACCCACTGAATGTCTGTGGAGGAGGGTTTGAAGCCAGCATGCTCTACCCGTGTCCCTTGGTAAGAGGGGACAGAGTCACTGCTTGCACAGCTGCTGAAGGGTTAGCAGGTGGCTTCTGACTTCCCTTCCCACTGGTGTAGATCTGATTGCCTCGGCCAGCACCAGTGCCAGGTCTGTGTGTGCTGCTCAAGCTGCTGTGGCTTTGGTGTTTGGGCCCTGACAGGGCACCCTCTTCCAGGGCTCAGAGGAGGAGCAGCTGGTTCAGCTCCTGCCCATGCCAGTGTGTTTAAGGAATCGATGGCCAGGAGATGCTCATCCTACCCATACTGTCTTTGACCTTTCCTCCATAGATCCTGTTCATCTTCATAGACAGTGACCACACTGACAACCAGAGGATTTTGGAGTTTTTTGGGCTGAAGAAAGAAGAATGTCCAGCTGTGCGTCTGATCACACTGGAGGAAGAAATGACCAAATACAAACCCGAATCGGATGACCTCACAGCAGACAAGATCAAAGAGTTCTGTAGCAAGTTCCTGGAGGGCAAGATCAAGGTACTGAAGATAAATGGTCCTGCTGGTGGTAACCTACTGGCTGAACAAACGTAAAGAATCCTCACTGTGAGGAGTTAAATGAGTCACGTGGAGAAAGTCCTTCCAGCTAATGCACAGCGTATGGAATGGGCCTTGTGCTGGGAAAGAGAAGGCAAAGCTACTGGGGCATGAAGGCTGTAGGGAAGGAAGCTGTGTGCTGGCACCTGAGCACAGCCAGAGCCTGTTCGTTCTGTGGCTCGGGACTTTGCTGTCCAGCAGTCAGTGGAAGGTGTGAACTTGGGTGGCACGGTGTGAAGAGCTTTTGGCTCCAGTTGCCGTGGGCAGCCATGTGCAGCTCAGCCGAACTGTCCTGTGGGAGTGGCACTGTCAGCAACAGTTTCCTTCCTGCAGAGCCCCGCTGCAGTTCTCTCTGCACAAGAGCTCCCGGTATCCTTGTTTCTTTGGGGTGGGAAGGAGACTTTTGGTGAGCAAAGAGGAAGTGACTGATTCATCGGATTGCTCACTGCCCATGACTGAGGCAGTGAAGGGGGCGGTGTTAGACGTGGGTATTCCAGGATATGTGGTGGCACGTATGCTCCAGGCAGCTGTGTAACTACTCTGAATTTCACTTCTCATTCCAGCCCCACCTGATGAGTCAGGATCTTCCTGAAGACTGGGACAAGCAGCCTGTCAAAGTTCTAGTTGGGAAGAACTTTGAAGAAGTTGCTTTTGATGAGAATAAGAATGTCTTTGTAGAGTTCTGTAAGTGTCTTTAAACAGCTGATCCCATGTAACCGTGAACAGGTTGCCAAAATACTGCATGACCAGAGCTAGGGAGGAAGCATTTTACAGAACCTAAGCCACAGAGGCAGTGCCTCTTTGAAAAGATGAGAACTGTCTGGGTGGGGGCTGGGAAGGACTGGTGGCAGTAACTTGTTAGGTCATTGGTGCTAGCGATGTTGTTGTCACTAACAGATGCCCCCTGGTGTGGCCACTGTAAGCAGCTGGCTCCTATCTGGGACAAACTGGGAGAGACCTACAGGGACCACGAGAACATTGTGATTGCCAAGATGGATTCGACAGCCAACGAAGTGGAGGCAGTGAAAATCCACAGCTTCCCCACGCTCAAGTTCTTCCCCGCAGGCTCTGGCAGAAATGTAAGAAGGCAGCTGACCTTTCATAGATCATCGCTTAACGAGGGAGCTCTAGAAACGCTTGTTACCTTCTGGACAAGGCCTTTGGGAGGGCTCCCAGTTCTGTAGGGATGGAACTCCTCAAGTCTACAGGACATCGAGACACTCTGGGCGGGGCTGGGCCAGAGTTTGGTGGGGGTGGGAAGTGGGGCTGGGGAAAAGAGGGAGCATAGCAGAGGACAAGTGTGCTCATCTGCAGGCTATTCTTTCCTCGCAGTGATCTCTGAAGTCTAGTGGCTGAGCTGTTTTCCTTCGTCTCGTATGGGTGAAGGTGAATTTTTAAATTCCCTTTTGCTTGGCATGTGAACTGTTGCTCAGAGAGAATTCTCCTCCCCAGGGGTGTGGCTCTGTAGGTGCCCATAACCATTATCTTGGTGTTTTCTCCTGTGTAGGTAATTGACTATAATGGGGAGCGGACACTAGAAGGCTTCAAAAAGTTCTTGGAGAGCGGAGGTCAGGACGGGGCAGCTGCTGATGATGTGAGTAACTAATACAGTGCTCTGGGCCTTCAGAACGTGGAGCATGGGTCAGGTCTGGTGCTGGGCTTGAGCCCTCAGCCCTAAATGAGATCCTGGGTTATGTGGCAGGAAAGGGTGCTGGTGGTGAACAACAGTTCCCACACCGCAAAATGGGCTGTGTTGAGTTGCAGCCCAACTGGCTGCTGGCCTCTGATGGGCTCCTTTGGGTGTGAAATAAATGTCTTGGGAGGCTTAAGCACCAGAAAACCAGTAGCTGTCTGTAACCTGTACAGGATCTGGAGGATGTGGAGACAGATGAAGAAACAGACCTTGAGGAAGGAGATGATGATGAGCAGAAAATCCAAAAGGATGAATTGTGAAGACTGATCTACAGCACCCAAAAAAAAATCAGACACTAAATTGGCTGCTGTTGCGCAGCCCTGTGAGGGCAGAAACCCATTAAGATTTAAAGCAGAAAGTGAATGACTGGGAAATCCAGGGATTGGCTTTTAAAGTAACACTTTTCCCCCCACTTGTCCGTACACTTTCTTTTCTTTCTTTTCACTGTTGAGAAGGGATCTCACTAGGTAGCCAGCCCAGCCTGCTGGGCTCATTTTTTTTATTGTGATGTACTTTTTTGTACACAGCTTTTGTTTGATGTATTCTATTCTTCTGGGTAGAAGCAGATTGTGAAGCGGTAGCACGAGTTCAATGGCCCAACACTCTGGAGCCTTGCCACTAACATCTTCCAAGAAAGCTTTTTTTTTTCCTTTTCAAACTAAAGCCTGTAGTTGATTTCTGCACCCAGCAGGGTCCTTAACGGCCTCAGCCCTTCTTCCTTGGCATCGGCCTTCAGTGTAGGGGATGGGGCAGCTGGCTGATGGCCTCTTCCTGGTGAAAGGGGGTGTATGAAGGTGCTTCTCTTCATGCTGGCCAGATGTTTCCTTTCCTCTCTGCTTTATGACACTTGGAGATGACTATTCGAGACACCTGGAAGGGTGGAATACTGTGTGCACTGGCTGTGGCAGGCTTGGAGGGTGGAGGTGGTCTCAACAAGACCTAGCTGTGCTGCCATCCTTTTGATCAAATGCGAGACTCTTGCAATCCCTTTCCATGTGTTATTTTGAGCGGGTTGACCAGGTGGGTGGTGTGGGAGGGCCTGATGAAATAGATCTAACAGGACACTTGCAATTACTGGGTTTTGGGGAGGAACTTGACCAGGGGAGTGCCTCCAAGGCCTGAGCTGCATCAGGCTGGTTCTTGGCATTCTGCTACAATAACATTGGAACTGAATTTGTTGGCCAAATAAAGCTGAGATTTTAATACTATTCTGTCTCTGGGTTTTTATCAGAATAGGATTTTAACCTGCCCAGAAAGAGGATCAGAGTTCTAGGGTGGTTCTCAAGGGAGAGGTGTGTTTGAAACTTTATCAGACTTTCACTAAATACCACATTTGTGAGAGAGATTGGCCTCCCTGGACACTTTCAGTTCTGCAGCTGGCTTCTGAAGAAACTTGTGATGTGTAATCTATGAAGGAGAAGCATGTGAAGATGACAAGTGATGTCCAGAATAAACCAACTTGGGTGTGCAGAGAGCCCCTCTTAGCAGGGAGCAGACACTGACCTGGGCTCCTAGAACAAGTGGCTCCCCTTGCCAGCTGGCTGGAGGTGAGGGCAGAGTGGAGACCTGGCTGCTCTTGAGCAGTTCACCCAGGAATTTGCCAGCCAGGAAGCCCAGGGCTGCCTGTGCCTCAGGCACGTGAGCCCTGAGCTATGCTGCTATTTCCAAACCAGCCACTTACCCATGGAAATATTTTTGTAAGAAAATATGCTATAAATGTCACACGGGAGGGCATAAAGCTGGAGGGCAACTGGGGAGACTCCTGGTGTGTCTCTGGAGAGTGCACAGGGTGGTAGAACAGGACTGTTGTACAATGTCTGCAGCTCCAGCCTTCCGTGGTTCCCCTGGGAACGGAGCTGGGGCTGGGTCCCTGGTGTGCACAAACGGTGGGCACGGGGGCTGAGCAGGCGGCACCTGCCTGAGATAAGGAAAGGGTGGTTGCTGGCACAGCAGCCTGTGCTCTGGGGCTTGTCACGGTCACCTGTGGTTATGTGCAGGAGGCTCCTTGAAGGTGCCTCCCTCAGGGACTGTGACCTCCCCTGGCTGAAGGCAGGCAGGGGACTTGCTGGCGGCCCAGCCTGGCCACTGTGGCTGTACCTGCAGAGCAGGTGGAGCTAGCGGTGGGTGTTGGGGCTGGGTGGTGGCAGCTTTGTGGGGGAGAGTTATTGCTAGGCTAGCAAGACCTTCTGCTAGAAATTGTTGGTTGACGCAGAAAGGTCCATTTTGTGGAGCTGGTTAAGGTTGGTCCATTTTTTGTGGAGCTCTGCAGCTGTTCCGCTCTGTTCATGGTCTGAGACCTGCCCTGCTCGGTGCAGGCAGTTCTCAGGGGTGGCTGACTGAGCTGCCAGCCCCTGGGGGCTCAGGACCGGGGTCTGCTGTAGAAAGGGCAGAATGAAATGTCAAACTCCTAATACAGGACAGGGATGTTTCCTGACACACCTGCCTGGACAGTCCCCATCAGCATGAAACAGCGCAACACGCTTACGGGTCTGAAATGACTGAGCTTTGATGGGAAAAAGCAAGGAGGAGCAGTGGTTGCTTGAACCCTTGATGGAGCTGAGAGGCGCCTCTGAAGTAGATGGTCCATTTTGGGCCTTTGACAGCTACAGTTGGAGAGTAAGGAGTGCAGGGTGTCTGGTGTTGGTGCTATTCTTCAGCTGTTCTTCTGAAGCTGCTTTATAGAAACCTGCCCTGGTTCCAAGTCTGGAGTAGGACATTGAACACCATGGACGGACAGTGTAGGCTTCTAGTGCCTGCACTAGGAGCACCAACCAGCAGCACCTCTGTCCTCACAAGGGCACCAATGACATCTCCCACACTGGCGGTGGTCTCCATGCTGGGCAGCACAGCTCATTCTGCTCCTTTTTAGTCATCTGATGCAACTACAGGAGAGTGACTTAGCTCTGGACATATTTGGCACTGTATCTCAAACATGTCCACGTTGCGCTGGCTGGTGGGTAGAGGAGTGGACGCTTCCCTTCGCTTGGTGATCGTGTGCGCGTCCTTTCCCTGGCACACGTGTGTGCAGGTGCAGGTGTCAGGGCTGGCTGCTGGGAAGTTCTGTTTTCAGGCCCTTGGGCACCTCTGAAGGGCTGTCCAGGCAACAGCAAAAGCAGACTTGACCCCTTGGATGGGCCCATCAACAGGTGGGTGGTAAGATGAGACACCAACTTCTTCCCAAAAGTGGGAGGCTGCGGGCCCAGGCGGCTCGATTACGGAGTGTCACAATCAATAGTATGAGCTGCATGCCCTCAAAATAGCCCCCAGCAGCCTATATAACGCAGTGCCCTGGAGAGACATCAGTCCTGGGCCCAGCGCCCGTGGGTGAACGGCGTGTGCCCGGCACCACCTCCTGCATGCGGCACGGGAGTGTAGGGAGAGCCCGGCGGCCCCGCTTCCCTCCCTGGAGACACAGTGACAGACGTGGAGGGCGTGCAGGGTGCAGGTGCCATCCCAGCGCCGTGGTAAGGAGGGACCTGACGGGCAGAAGAGGAGAAAGCAGTGCTTCAAGGACAGCGAGTGGTGGGCCTGAGCTTTGCGCAACTCCAGCTGCTCCTGCAGCTGCCCACCCACCCCTCTGCTCCTCCTCCTCCTCCTCTGCAGCGGCTGAAGGCTGCAATCAGCATGAGGGACTATTACCCATCCTCAGTGCCTCAGTATGGCCGGTACGCCCGGAGACTGAGAGCCTCACGCACTGTGCACTTCCCCAATGACGTCGTCTTTCAGGACCACATCAGGGAAGGGGATCTGGAGCAGGTGGGCAGGTTCATACGTGCCAGGAAAGTGACGCTGGACACCATCTACCCTTCTGGTGAGTGCTGCCAGGGCTGGCAGAGCTGGTGGCATGGCTAGCTGGGTGGCAAGGGAGATGCGAGGCAGCCGTGCAGCTGCAGCCAGGATGTGGGCTACCTTGGTAGGGCGGCAGGTTGGAATCAAGTTGTTCTCCTCCCTAAGGAGCAGCAGTGTGCCCAGCATTGCTGAGCAGGGCCCAACAGGGCCCCGTGCCCCGACACCTCCCCTCCAACGTGTGCTCAGCGTACACTGAAGTGGGAAGTGGGGAGCTTGCCCCGGGTCCCTTCAACATACGACGGTGCATGCGTAGTGTGGTAGGACCAAAAGAAGCAGCAGCGAGTACGGACTGGGCTGAGGAGCTCTGGATGGGACAGGGGGGCTCCTGCCCCCACCCTGGTCTGGGGGAAAGGTGGGGAGAAGCAAGGCTCTGCATTTGTCCCTGGCTCTGTCCTCTCCTCCCAAGTGCTGCTCTCTCACATGCCTGGATTTGTGAACACGCAGCGCTTCTGTCTGTGGGGAAGGCACCGTGTTGTGTCTGCAGCAGCCTCACCAGCAGCTCTTCATGGAATGCCTTGGTCTGTACTGCCTGGGGCACAGCCCAGGTTTGTCCCTTTCCTGAGCTTGGCTTCAGCTTCTGCTGTCACATGGTCAAAGAGACAGGATCTCAAATGACCCCCGGGCTTCCTCCTGCCCACACTGGTTGCTTCATTAGTTGCTCCACATGGAGCTTCCAGAATCCGGACAGAGCAGGGCTCAGGAGTCTCTTCTCATGTCCCCATGAGAGCCCTGGGACAGGCTGACAGCCGGGGGCTCTGCAGGGGGACAGAATCACAGCATGGTAGGGGTTGGAAGGGACCTCCAAAGATTGAGACCAATCCCCCTGCCAGAGCAGGATTGCTCAGAGCAGGTCACACAGCAACGAGTCCAGGCAGCCTTTGCAAGTCTCCAGAGACAGAGGTCCCCACCCTTAGCCTGGTCTGGCGGGGAGGTGGGTGCTCCACCATCTTGGAGAGGGTATTTGTGCTGTAGAAGGGGAGCAGAAACCCATGGCTGCTCCTCTTGCTTCCTCAGTCCTTGTTTCTTTCCCCAAACTCATCACCCCAGTACGAAGAGTTTGCCAGCCCCGCTCTTTCCCAAGCTGTGGACAACCTGCCCTTGTGACCTCAGTATGAAGACCCCTTCCCCACTCCAGGGCTAACAAATCCTTTCCTTCCAGGCATGGCAGCTCTCCATGAAGCTGTGCTTACTGGAAACCTGGACTGTGTCAAGCTCCTGGTTAGATACGGGGCAGACATTCACCAGAAGGATGAGAATGGGTGGACGCCGCTGCACATGGCCTGCAGTGACGGCTACGCTGACATAGCCAGGTGAGGAGCACCTGGCCCGGGACACTCCAGCCCTGAGAGCTGCAGCCAACAGTGACCGAGCTGAAGCCCGGGCCGTGTAGCTCGGCACGGCTGCGCCTGGGTGTCACCGGAGCCCGGCCCGGGGAGGGGCCGCCCGCAGGTCCCGCGCTCAGCCCCGCGTCTCCTGCAGGTACCTCATCTCCCTCGGGGCCAGCCTGGAGGCCACCACCGATGACGGGGAGAAGCCCTCGGACCTCATCGATCCCGAGTACAAGGACCTGGTGGAGCTCTTCCAGGCCACCACGATGGGCTGAGGCGGGGCACGGCGAGGGGCAGGCCTCGGGGGGCCGGGCGGCGGGGCTGCGCCGGCCCGAGAGCCGGGGCCGGGCCCGGGCTGGGCCTGGGCCGGCGGCCGGGCGGGGCTCGCTCGGTACCGCGTCTCGGGAACCACTTTGTACTTTTCCAATAAAGCATCTCGGACAGCGCCGCTGCCGACGGTCCTTGCGCGGGGCGGAAAACCGGGAGCCGGGGGCCGGAAACCGGGACCCGGAAACCGGGGCCCGAACTGATCACGGGCCGGGTGGGGCCGTGGGCGGGGCCAACCTCACCGTGGGCGGGGCCGGCGCCCCGAGCTGACGCGGGGGCGGGGCCGCGCCTGCGCGTGCGGCGCTTCCGTCGCGGCCCGAGGGCAAACGGAGGCGGGAGCCGGGCCCAGGTGAGGGGCGCGCGTTGCCATGGCGACGGGCGGGGGCCGGCCCGCGGCCTAGCCCGGCCTGGCCGCCCTCTCCTTTCTCCCCGCAGCCGCGCCGAGCCGAGCCGAGCCGCCGCCGTACCGACAACGCCATGGCCAGGTGAGCCCCGCCCGGCCCCGGGCCCAGCCGCGGCCCCGGCCCCGGCTCAGCCCCGCGCTTCGCTTTCAGCTCCCCGGTGTCCCGCGTGGTCTACAACGGGAAGCGGAGCGGCGGCCCGCGCTCCCCCGGCGCCGGCAGCGAGATCTTCACGCCGGCCCACGAGGAGAACGTGCGCTTCATCTACGAGGGTGAGCGGGGCTCGGGGGGCCGCGGGGCTCGGGGAGCCGCGGGGCTCGTGGGGCCGCGGGGCTCGGGGGCAGCGCCTGTGCCCGAGCTGAGGCGGGCGGCCCCTGACCCGCGTCCCCGCAGCCTGGCAGTGTGTGGAGCGCGACCTGCGTAGCCAGATGGGCTCCGAGCGCGGCCTGGTAGAGGAGTACGTGGAGAAGATGCCGAACCCTAGCCTCAAAGGTGAGCGAGGGGGGCACCCTCCCCCGGCTCCTGCCGGAGGGGATGGCCGGCCCCGGGAGCTGCGATGCGGCCTCTGCCGCCAAAGTGTCTCCTGTCTTCCCTGCAGCGTTTAAACCTGTTGACCTGGGTGATCTGAAGAGGAGGAACACACAGGATGCAAAGAAGTCCTAAGGCGTTTCCTCCCTGCGGATCGGCTGCTCTCCTAAGGTCCTCAAGCAGATTTAATTTGAGATTTTGTGTTGATTTTCTCCTCTGGTCTGTACTCCCAAAAACCTGCGGGAGAGCCAGTCAGCTTTGGGGCTGGCTCTGAAGCTACCTGGAATCAAAGATGCGCAAGGGCTCACTGAGGATGCCCAGAGCCTGTCGCAAAGGATTCCAGTCCCCCACTCATAGCTTTTTCTGGCCTCAAGCTGTCCTTCCCCACTCCGTGCTGGGCTCACAGATCTCCCACTCTCCTTCCATCTCTGCCCTTGCTGCGCTGAGTCCGTGGTGGCTCTGGCGTGTGGCTGGGCAGAGCTGAGCGGCTGTGTTGCTGGTAGAGGCAGTGTCAGTTCTCTGCTCCCTTCTGTGCACCAAGGGTCCACAGCTGCTGGGGTGGGCTGCAGGAAGAAGGAGGAAAGTTGGGTCTGTCCTTGTGCCTGGGGACAGACTGACAGCCCCAGGTCAACTACACCCCTTGCGCAGCTGACCGCTGGTCAGGGCACGCTCCAGCTGTTCCTTGCTCCTTTATGGGAGGGCTTAACATGTGCCTGGGCTGCTGGCACCTGGGACCTGTCGGTGCTGCCAGAGCTCGTCGGTCCCTGTCTGAGACTGAATCTCATGCTTAGATTGGTCCCTGTGGTGCTGGAGGTGGAGCCTCTCCCCTCTCCCTGCAGACGCAGTGGGATGGGGCATCAACAGCGTCCGCGGCGCCAAGTGCTGAGAGGCACTCAGAGCCGGGTGCTGGGCTGTGCTCGGCCCCCCTGGCTCGGCGCTCGGGCAGCCCTGCGGGAGATGGCAGCAGTGGGGGTTGGTGGGCGCTGACTGTGGAAAGAAGCTCGTTGGCGTCCCTGCCCGAGCAGCGCTGGGCTCTTCTGGACAAACAGCATTTTCCAGGCGTGCGCCCTTGGAAGAGACCTGGCCTCTGCAGCTGGCAGAAGTGTCACTGGGGGCGCTGCAGCTGCTGTAACCCGCCCCGGGGGTCTTTCTTGGGGCCCTCCCTCCTGGTGAGGCTCAGGTAGCTTCTGCATCATCGCCACTGAGCGAGGGAGAGCGGCGGTGCCATCCTGACCCGTCTGTGCAGCCCGTCTGTGGGGAGTGGCGGGAGCAGCCCCCTGCCCGCCTGTGCTCCGAGCCCGCGGGGAGGGGGCTGCTGGGGCCTACCCAGCGCCAGCAGCTTTGGGAGGGAGCCAGGGAGCTGGGGCTGCCATTACCTTCCCTTTGTTGAGTCGTTGAGCTGTACTGTTCCATTTCCTTTGGTTTTTTTCTGTTGTCTGTCACTTGAGGAGTGTTGTAAATAAAAGCTGGTGTCCTTTTGGGTCTGCCTCAGTGTGATGCTGCCCACAGCCCCTGCTCCACGGCTGCTTGGGCCGGGGCAGAGTCCTACCCTCAGCTCTGGGTCGCCCAGGTTGTGTCTGGCAGTGGAGCAGCCGGCAAGCGCTGCCTGGCCAAGCTGGTGGGCCAGAGGGGGTGGTCTCAGTCCCAGTGGGCTGCTCCTGGCTGGATCCCTCCTGGGTTCCTCAGCTGCCTGTGCCTGCTACTCTGCCAGCACCAGCCCCTCTGTGCCTGCAGCCGGGCTGGGCAGGGCCCAGCTTCTTCCCTTGCTTAGACTCGTTTTGCTGCCGAAGCCCTGTCTTGTCCGCTTTGGTGCTGGCAATGAAGGCCGGGGCTGTCTTTGCCTTTTCAGGCCTGAGCAAGTCCCGAGGAGAAGCCCCAGGGTGCAAAAGCTGTCTCTTACTTCGTTATTTTTTCCCCAGGAGGGATTTTGCCCCTGCTCTGGGCTCTGAGTTTCCCCGCAGGCGGGCGCTACGTGGGCAGCACAGTGCCCTTGGGTGCTGGTCTCCCTCCTGTGCCCCAGCACCCCTGGAGCTGTCATCAGACCCAAGATTTAAATGTTGAGACTATTAATACCCTCGTATCCTCTTCCCTCCCCTGCTTTCATGGCATTAAACTATACTTAGCATTGCTAGAATTTCTCCTCAAGTGCATCGCTACACTTGACCGTGACCCTGTTTACCTCCCATCATCAAAACATTCCTGGGGCGTGCGTGCTGGGGCACACTGCCCGGTTCTGGCACAGTGGGACGGGGCCTCTGCTCCTGTCAGTGCTGGAGCTGCCCCTGGGCTGGTCCCGCACCCCAGCGCTGCCAGGCCCTGTGTGCCCGTGGAGAGCAGGGGCTGGAGGTGACACTACTGCTGTCAATGACCCTCCCCAAGGGTGTCTCCTGCAGGATGGGCCCTGGGGGGTGTCCCATGTCTGGGAAGACAGCAGATGAGGGGGGCTGCCCTGGCTTGAGCCCTGAATGTGTCTGAGGCTGCGTGTCCCGTGTCCGTTTGTCCCATGTGGATGGGAAGTGGCTCTGATGGGGTCAGCAGCAACTGGGGAAGGTGACCTGGCCCAGCCAGCTCTTGGGGAGCCCCTGCACCTTAGGGTGCATGGTGCTAGGGAAGGGGGACAGGGCTGTGGGTGTGGGCAAGAGCTGCACCAGCACGCTGGGAGCGGGGCCCATGCTGCCAGCACAGCCGGACGGCAGCAGCTCCCTCACGGAAGACACTTGGCTCCTGCTCTGAGAGCTGGGCAGCCGGCTCTGCCTGTGCCCGGCTGGGCTGCTCCCCACTGCGCCATGGGCTCTGCACTGCCCACCTGCCTTCCTCACCAGCTGCCGTGGAGCCTGGCACCGTGCCCCACGGCTGGGCACACCCTGCAGACCCTGTCTGGGCCCGTCCTGGGGGCTGCAGTGGTGTCCCCGAGCCCAAGGGCACACACAGGGGTCCTGCAGCCCAGCCCTGCTGGACTCTGCCTTGTTTTCCTCTTGACTCGGGCAGCATAAGGCCAGCGGCGAAGCGATCACTCGAGCTCTAATGAAACACCACACAAAAATCATTCTATAAACAGGCGGTTTTTATAAAGACTAATCACGAACGGCAGGGGCGAGGGCAGCGAGGCGGCGCAGGAGAAGTGTGGAAGTCAGGTGGGGGGGGTGCCCCTGCCAGAGGGTGAGGCCTCAGGGCAGAGAAATCAGGCTGTTTACCTGTAAAAATCGAACTGGACAAGGGCTTATTTTTCCCGTGACTCGGACACGGTGCTGATCATTAGATTAAATGGTGGGAGGAAGAGAGGTATGTGTTGTATCATTGAATTAAGTGGTGGGAAGAGGGTATGGCAGTGGCCAGGATCTGCTTAGAGGACCAATTTGCGGTGCTCAATGCCCTTGATAAAGCAGGAGGATCAGTGCAAGGTGCCGCAGCTGCAGGTTGCGGGGCTGCAGCTGTGGGGGTGCAGAGCCCAGGCAGATTTATTGCTCCAGCCCCACTCTGCATCTTGGGTTTTCCCTACAGTCTGGGACTTGTGCTGCGACCAAGCCTGGCCTCTGCCACTGAGGGTGGTGAGAGCCTGTCCCAGGCTGCCCAGAGAGGTGGTGGCTGCCCCATCCCTGGCACCATTGCAAGGGAGGTTGGCCAGGGCTCTGAGCAACCTGCTCCCTGAAGAGGGGTTGGACCAGATGAGCTTTGAAGGTCCCTTCCCACCCAAACCAGTCTGTGTTCCTCTGATTCTGTGCCCGGGCCATGCTGGCTGGTGCCAGCACCTTTGTTCCACTGGTCACTGGGAGCAGGTGGCTGCCGTGGCAGCCAAGGTCTGTGCCCGTGTGCCTGTGCCCACACACATGTGTGCGCTGTGCAGGGCATGCTGCCTGAGATGACCCCAGGCTGTAGGGGTGCCCATCATGCTGCTGAGACATGCACCCCAGGGTGCTATCAGGGTACACATTGGGGTGACACGCTGGAGTCCCCCTGCCCCAGCCTTCACTGCAGCCCCAGCAGGGCCCTTGGGCGAGGGACACAGGCAGTTTCCACCAAGCCACCAACGTTTTGCCTGCCCTGTCCCTCAGGCCGGTGCCCACCAGGTGGGTGCCACGTGCCACGGACAGGCGCTGTGAATGGCGGCTCTACCCTCAGTCCTTGTGCAGCCAGAGCTCCATCAGCCATCGGGAACAGCACAGCCGCGGGATGTCCCCTTCTGGAGATGCTGTGGTGGTGGGAAAGGATGCTGCTGGCAGTCCCGTGGGATCTGGCTCCTTGGGCCAGGGCTGGCCCCACTCCCAGGGGCTGCGGGTGCACTTCTCCTGCCCTGGGGTCCCAGGAGCTGTGCCACCCACCTAGGAGGGAGGGGCCATGCCCAGTAGTCCTGCAGGCTCAGCCCTGTGGCACAGGCAGTGCCCCAGCTTTGGGTGCCAGACCCAGCACACGGGCAGGACAGCAGGACACGACTAGGGGCTGTGCAGGAGATGGGGTCCGGGGGGACAGAGGCTGCCCCGGGACACACAGGGCATTGCCACACGGATGCCCGCTGGGCTGTCTTGGTGTCCCTGGAGGATCCCCGTCATGGTGAGACATACACAGGCCCCAGTGCTGACTGTCACCTCTCCTGGGCCGGGTCTGGGGGCGCCCATGCCCTCAGCACTGTGGGGCCAGCCTGATCACGGGGAGGACACGGGGGACGACTGTGGGATGTTGCCACGGCAACACTGGAGCAACAGGCGCGGGGCCCGGCGCCGAGCGATGACCATATTTACCTTCCCAGAAACCGCTTCGTGCTCCAGCAATTTGCTTCAATTAGGCTCGTTACCGCGTCAGGAGGCGCAGTGACGGCAGCGGCCGTGGGGCCAGCGGCTCCACGGGGGCTGCCCTGGCCGGCTCCAGCAGGGTCCGGCCCCAGCCCCCTCCTCGGGCCCTCCCCATCCCTGCACCCAGGCAGACCCCGACCCCTGCGCTCCCCTCCTCAGCTCCCCAGCACCACCGCCCCACGGGTGGTGCCCCCACAGCCCCGCCGCTGCCCCACGGCACTTCTGGCAGACCTGGCACGGCAGCCACGGACCTCTCTGCCCCACGTCCCCGTGCACCGGCCCCTGGACACGGGGTCCCGGCTCGGCCGGGGCAGGCGGCGAGTTGTCAAGTAAACAGAGGAAAATTACTGTGTGCGCTGACGCCGGGGCCGCTGCTGCGGCCGTGCCCTCCCCGTGCCACGGCCGGCCCCGCTGCCGCCCTGGCAGTGCTCCGGGATCCCGCCACCCCCCGGCAGACAGCGAGGCTCCCGCCGTCCCTCGTTGCCGTCCGGCGTAGGCGGGCAAGGCTGTGGCTGCGGCGGTGCGGGCGATGCTGGGACCGGGTGGGACTGAGGGGGGCGGGGGGCGGCTGTCCTCCCAGCGCTGTTGTTTTCTGCGTGGGGCTGCCAGGGCACAGTGCCAAGCGCTCACCCCCGCTCATCGCGTCCCCTGTTGCTGGGCTGCGCGTGGGGTCCGGACAATCGGGAGCCGTCATCTGCTGAGGCCAGGCGGGGCCGGGTGGCGGGCAGTGCCCCGTGCACAGGGTCCGTGGGCAGCAGGGGTCACGGCAGGGCAGTTGTCCATCCATCCTGCCACCACCCGTGGGGCAGAGTGCCCTGGCCGGGGACCTGCGACTGCATAATCCCCGCACACCAGGCGATTGTGGTCCCCAAAGCCGCGGCATCCGGGCTTAGCGCTCATGTGCGCAGCACAAGCCTCTTAGGCTGCCAGCCCACCGCGCTCCCTCCCCGCCGTGGTCAGCCCGGCGCGGGGGCACCCGCAGCCCCGCAACCCAAGGTCTGCTCACCTTGCTCGGGGCTGCCAGGAGCCACTGCCCAGCCCATTTGCCTGGGCCGGCTCCCAGGAGTGCGGGGGTGCCGGCGGGCAGAGCCAAATGATTTAATTAAGGGCTCCTGGCAGCGAAAGGACAGAGCCGATTAGCAGCCAGAGGAGAACGTGTGCTGGCGGGGAGCTGGAGCCCCGGCCGGCAGCGCGGCCGCTGCCGTGTGTCTGCTTCGCTCACCTGCGCGGGGCCACGGGGCAGGCTGAGGGGCTGTGGGGCAGGCAGTGGGGCTGCCTTCTGGTGCAGCCCATCGATGCGGGGTGTTTGAGCTGCTCACCCATGGCTGTGGCCATCACCCGTGGGTGATCATTACAGTCTGGAGCCACGGTGTCCTCGGTCCCCCCACCCCAGACAGAGAGGAGCACGCGGAGCTGGCCCCGCAGCCCGGCACGGGCCCACACCTATTTACAGTTACGACAGATAAATTACAGCACTGCGCAAAGGGTCTCGAAGGCGCACAAGGGCAGCACCACAGGACGAACCCCCCACCTCCCCCCAGATCCTCCCTTCCCGCAGATCCCCTCCCCAGAGGTCCGGGTCCCTCACGCGCAGCTGGCCCAGCCGCGTCCCTAGTGCTGTGCACGTCCGGCACAGCGCGGCACAGCATCCTCACCGGAGCGGGCAGGGTCCTGCGTGGCGCCCGGCGCAGGACGTGCTGGGGAGGGATGTGGCGGCCGCCCCGGCCATCTAGGTCCACGGCCCCGGGGCCGGCACAGCCCTTCTCGTGCTGGCCACAGGCTCAAAAGTGGCTCTCGGCAGTGGTCTCGGGGAACTCGTAGCAGTGGTGCCGGTCCCCCAGGGCCAGGTGCTCGGCGGTGCCGCGGCCGCTCCTCTCGAGGTAGTGGGTGCCGGGGCGTACGGCGGCCGGGCTGCGCCCCAGCCCGTTGGCACAGCCGCTCACCAGCTGGTGCTTCTCGCAGGCGCTGCCGGCGCCGTTGCGGGCGCTGGGTGCGTGGCTGTACGTGTGCTTGTACTCCTCGGCCAGGTCCTTCCCCAGCTTCCAGCGCTGCCACCTCTTCAGCAGCTCCGCCTGCACCTGTGGGCAGCTCTGTCAGCGCGGCCCCGAGCCCCCCAGCTCCCCAAGGCCCCCGGCGCCCCCCCTCCCACACCATCCTGCTCACCTCCTTGTTCACAAAGCAGTAGAGAATGGCCACCAGCATCCCCTGGGTGGAGAGAGGAGCAGTGTGAGAGGTGTATGGAGATACCCCGGACCTGGTCCGAACCCTCCTGAGACAGAGGGTCCTTGGGGAGCCTGTGGGGCTGGGCTCACCTGGAAGGAGCTCAGGAAGAGGTCAAAGAAGAGCTTGACGTAGCGCAAGGTGCCCTGGGCGTGCTCATCGGTGATGAAGGCAAAGACCACCTCATGGATGCCCAGCAGTGGGATCAGTGTCAGAGTGGACTTGGCCAGTCTGCGTGGAGGGTCACGGGTGGGCACACGCACACCAGCCTGTGCACCATGAGCATGCGGGGCTGGGGCTGTGCCCATCACCCACCTGAATTTGTAGTCAGTGTAGCGCATCTGGTGTGCACGGAGCTTGGAGACGAGGATCTGGATGATGCGGATGAAGATGAAGAAGTTGATCTGCAATGGAGCAGAGGGAGCCATATGGGGCAGGGCAGCTCAGCAGGTTTGGGGCCCTCACAGACACCGGGTAGGGGCTGCAGTGGGCAGAGCTGCAGCCCTGGACTTACCAGGATGGCCAGGAACACGGGGAAGCGAAGGATCCACCAGAAGCCCATGTTGTTGTTGGTAGTCCAGCACCTGCAGAGGGAAGGGACAGGGACTGCAGACCATCCCCTCGACTGGTCAGCTGCTGGAGCCCAGCATGGCATTGACAGCCCCAGCTGAGAAAGCACCATGGCCCAGCATCTGCTCCTTGCCCAGGGTGACAATGTAGAGCCTCTCTGGGGCCACCACTGTGTCCCCACCATCCCTCAGCGTGTCCCACGTGTGCTTGCCTGTGCCCCGCACACCCGCAGGCACTGGCCTGCTGCAAGGGCTGGTACTCACTGGATGTTTTCATAGAGGAACTTCACGATGACCCAGGGGATGAGGAACAGCACCGGAGTCCCTGGAGAGGAGGCAGGCAGGGGCAGGTGAGGCACAGCAGGGACAGGGTTGCGGGACAGGGAGCCAGCCCACTCGCACTCACCCCAGCCAATGCACAGGTAGAGGGTGAAGTAGCTCCTCTCGGAGAAGACGGCCACCACCAGGAGGTTGTGCAGGTAAATGCCCTCCACCAACAGCCAGCAGTAGTTGGCCACGATGCCATACTGCATGAAGACCGTGGCCGCCCGGCAGCCTGCAGCTGCCTGCAGGCAAGGGTCAGGGCTGCCAGCACCACCTGCATCCCCAGCCCCGCCAGCCCCACCAATCACCTCATCACTCAGCCAGATGTGCACGTTGTAGTCGTCAATCTTGTCACTGTAGTGGGTCTTGAGCAGGGCGTCGATGACCAGCACGGAGACACCCTTCAGGATGAAGGAGGCGAAGAGGTTCATGTGGATGTAGTTCCTCATGCAGTGCAGCTTGCTGCGGAGATGGGGAGCTGCTGTTGGTGCCCATGCCCAGAGTCTCAGCATGGCCCCCAGCTGGGTGCCTGTGCCCGTGCCCCTACCTGAAGCCCAACAGCAGGGCCAGGGCGAGGAGCAGCGCACACAGTGACACAGAATAGCCAACGGTGTACATCACCTTGAAGCTGCCATAGGTCTTGGCAAATTTTTCCTGGAGAAGGAGTGAGCAAGTGAGGACAGGGGCAGGCAGGGTAGGGACCCCCACACTGGCTGCCCCCCAGCTCTGCCCACCTGCGCCTCCAGATCCTCAGCATCGAGCTTGCACTGCGTGGCATTGCGCAGGGACTGGCCCTGGGGGCCTGTCGCCCACTGCCCATCTGGCCCGCAGGTCTTGAAGACGTGTCTGTGCTTCACTGTGGGGGGAGGACAGTGATGGGCCATGCTGGGACCTAGAGCTGCGGCTGGTGCAGTGCACCGGGCCAGGCGTGACCGCCCAGGGCAGCACGTGCACACGTGTATGTGTGCAGACCACAGACGTGCACACACCACACCCCCCCAGCTGTTACCTTTCTGGTACCAGGGCAGGAACCAGGGGCAGGGGACGCTGGCAGTGCTGTTGGGCAGCGTGTCGGGCCAGCAGGAGAACTTGTCAAAGGTGCGGTTACACACCAGCTCTGCAGAGGGACGGGACGTGGCAGCACCCTTGGCATTACCCATGCAGGGAGCCGGGCGCCAGCACCCCCCTCTGTCCCCTGTGCCCCCTGTCCCCATCCTGCTCACCTGTGGGTGCGGGCAGGCGGCTCATGTTGCGGTGGCACTCCTCGCTGTACGCCTTCCAGCTCTCAAAGAGGAAATCCGTGATCTGGGCAGAGGGGCCCTGGCAGTACCAGGGAGCGTCACCTGTGCCCTGCCCACGGGGGTCACCGTGCCGGGCAGAGCAGCGAGCCTGCCTCAGGAGTGGCCATGGGCAAGTGTGGGCTAACAGGCCATGCCATGGCATGCAGTGCCATGCTGTGCCATGCCATGCTCTGCTGTGCCATGTGGATGGCAGGGTGGGAAGCAGAGGCCAGTGGCTACTGCAGAGTGCTGTGGGGAGGAGCAGGGGGGCTGGGGGGGACGAGGGGGGCGGGCAGCGGGCTGTGTGCGGGGCAGAGCACCATCACAGGGGTGGCTCGTCCTTACCTGGCAGCAGAGCAGAAGCAGCAGGAGGCTGAAGAGATGCATCCGGGACATCCCTCCAATGGGCCACGAGCCGCATGGAGAGCAGCGTGGGGCACCTGGCTTCCTACCAGCCCTCGGCAGCTCCTCTGCCCTGGCAAGGAGGGCCCTGGCGCGTGAGCGACCCTGCACGAGACACCAAGTGATGGAGATGCAGGCGGTGGGACCCGACCGGAGGCAGAGCTGGGGGACACGTGGCCAGGGGCAGGTGGGTGTGGGAGGGGAGGCTGCCCCGGCACAGAGCTGGCCCTGGTCACGGCGCCATGCTCCTGTCCCCGTCCTCATCCGACCCTGTCTGGCTTCAATGTTCAGCCGGTTGTTTGTGTGTTTTCCAGTGAGCCGCTGTGTACCTGCCGCTTCTTCCCCGAGATGGCATCAGAACTGCAGCCACATCACCCCTCTCCTTGCAGAGCCAGCCCCACAGCCCCTGCATGGCCAGAGCATAGCCACGCATGGGACATAGCCCCTGTGCAGGGCAGACCCTCACACCTCCCCAAGGCCATGCTGCCTCCAGACTCTCTGTGCACAGACCTGAGCTAGGACCACCCCACACTGGTGCTGGTACCTGGCTGCCTGTCAGTGCTGAGCCCTGAGAGCCCAGGACCCTGGCAGAAACTGGCAGCCTTCTTCACAGCTGAGCAGCTTCTTAGGGCAGGGGCTCCCTCCCCACCACCCCTTGCAGCAGCACCAATTTTGGATCTGCTTCCAGTGGTGGAGGTGACCAAGCCCCCAGAACAGCCCACAGGGTGGCCCTTAGGGCACCCGGTCCCTGGGGCAGGAACCCAGTGGGCAGGGATGGGGATGGCTGCCAGGGCAGTTAACCATTAACCCACAGGGATCCCCGGCTTGTGGGGCTGTGGCTCTATTGCCCCCAGCTCAGGCGAGCAACGCAGCGCCTCCGACACAGTGCCCAGGAGCTCCTGCACAAAGCCTGGCTCACGAGGTGCCGTAATTCCCTCCATCCCCCTAAGCTGGTTACGGGGCTCCTGAGTGGGATTTTTGGGTCTTCCGACCAGGGTTCATTCTGATGGCAGCCCCCAGGGCATGACATGGCCATGCGGGGTGAGGGCAGCCGAGCTCAAGGAGATGGGACAGACAGCAGTCCCAGTGCCACTGCAGACACTGTGGCATCACCCCCCGGTCTCCCCCCGGGTACCAGCTGGAGCCCATGCTCCCCAACCAGCCAGTGCTCCCAGGGCTCGCCGCTCTGTCCAGGACTATTTTTATCCCTGGGAAAGTCGTGTTTCCTCCATGCAGACCCACTTGCCATGTCACAAGTGGCTGCCTGAGAAGCTCATTAATCAGTGTGTGGGGCTCCAGATGCGGCTTGGGGAGCTGGACCTGCCGGTGCGCGCCTTATTTAGACACTCCCAGGACAGAAGGAACTGTCTCCTGGGACAGTCCACACTGGGTGGGCTCTGAGAACAGGGACCTTTGGTGGGCACCCACCAGCTGCCTGCCTACGCCAGCATCCCTGTCCCCCCGGAAGCTCCACACCAGCATCACTGTCCTCATCCTTCAGGCAGCCCCACCCCAGAGTCTCTGTCCTTGTCCCCACACCAGCATCCCTGTCCCTATCCCTGTCCTCCCGACAGCCCCACACCAGCATCCCCATATGCCACTGTCCACAGCCCAGCCCTGTGGGGACCTCCCTGTGCCCAGTCCCTGCCCGAGCATCCTTGTCCAGGAGGAAACGCCCCTCCTGGGCACCAGCAGTGAACTGGCTGCTGGCCCCTCTCCGGCGGGGAGGCAGCTTTGGGGCAGAGGTGTCTCTATTTTTAGCTGCCTGCAATGGGATTTAGCGGCGGGGAGGCCTCTGCCCTAGACTCCCCCCGGGCTGGCAGCCGCTCTCCTGGCCCCGGGGCTGCTGCAGAGCCAAGCTGGGCAGACTGCACTGGGTGAGGGGTCCTGGCGCAGGGGCCAGTCACGCTCCTTGCCTCCGGCACGGGGTTCCCCCTTGCAGCGGTGCCCTGCCCAGGACCTTTGCCCCAGCTGCCCGCAGTGCTGCGCAGCCACAATGCCATGCCAGCCCCCTGCACCCCATGGTGCCAGAGACCCCCATCAGCTCAGCTACCCCACAGAGCACTCTCAGAGACATGGGCTCTTTCCAGCAGACACGTGGGCATGCAGGAGTAGCTGTGGACCAGTCGTCCCTGTTTTGGCGCAGATGGGTGGTGGCAGAGAAGGAGCAGTGACCCTTCATGGCTGGGACAGCAGGCTCTGATGCAGCTAGGACCACCGGTAGCACCGAGCCAAGAGCTGGCACTGCCCAGCATTAGTGCCTACAGTGCTTGGAGCAGTGGTTGCCATGGGCTGGATGTGCCATGGCCACCAGTGCCAGGAGCCCCTATCAGCTGGCAGTGCTGCAGGAAGGACCCGGCTCCTTGCCACCACCTCTCCTCGCCCTGCCATGCCTGACCGGCTCCCAGTGCTGCATCCCCCGCCCTGGCGCCTCACCCCCAGCTGGGGACAGGATCTGGGGGCCCCCACTTATACTGAGTTGTGGGTACTGGGTGGAGAGTGCCTGGAATGAGAGGGGGTGCATCTGCTGGGGCTGCAGTGGGTGCACAGGGGACTTTTGCCCCACGCTGGAGTTGGGCAACGCAGCGTGTTCCCGTGTCACGGCTCTGCGGCTGCTGACCCCTGCAGAGGCTGGGCTGCAAACGCTTGGTGCGGCTCCGCAGTCGCAGCTGCGAAGGGGAGATCTCTCACCCACGATGAGAGGGGAAGGAAGAGGAGCCAGTCCTGGGACAGCTGCGCCCATGCGGGGAACAGGTGAATACTGGCAGCCCCAGCACTGGGAGTCTGGAGGTGTTAGACACTAGCACCATCATCCATCCTTGGGGTGTGAGACCGCGGGGTGGTCTCTGGTGCCTGTGTCTGTGAGCTGAGCCCTTCCTGAGCCTGTGATACCAACCCTGCAGCACCTGAGGCAAAACGAGGAGCCCCCCTACTCTTCCCCCCAGCCACCTTTCCTGTGGCCCCCCCAGGCCTGTGGCTCATGGCCCAGCAGCCATCAGCCCAGGGTGTGCTGGTAGGCAGGGTGCTGGGGCACACAGCTTGGGAAGGGGATGGAGCAAGCTGAGTACCCGGGCACATTGGTCAGATGCTGCTGCTGTGGCATTGTACTGAGCCCTAGAGAAAGGATGGGAAAAGGCAGCTGCTGAAATTTTGTCCCCCACTGGTGAGAGTGCCACTGCAGACCCCCATGGCCAGCTGAGCATCCTGTCCTGCCTGGGGGAGAGATGGTCCCCATCTCCCTCCCACCCAAATCGGCTTCCCTCCTGATTTTTCCACCTGGCTCTGGTGTCATCACACGTGCGAGGGAGTGAGCTCCACATCTGGGATTGCTGCACCGATTGCCACGTGGATCAGCAGCTCTGTGAAGCCTCTGCGGGGACACTCATGGGCATCTGCAACGTGATCTGGGAGCACCCTGGCACAGCCAAGGCCCCGCACAACGCTGGGAGGCTGGTGCAGCCCATCTCAGCCTGGTCCCTCCATGGGGCTCTCATGTCCCCACCTGCGGTGGGGGCACGGCCTCCCCACCCCGTTGCCCGGCACAGCCCCATGCCCAGAACAGTTCCGAGCTTGGGGGTGGGGGCTGTGCACCCTCCGGAACAGGGATTAGCCCCCAGTGCACTAATGCAGCGCTTTCCACGGCTGGCTTGGCTTTAAGCTCAGAGCTACAAGCCAGCACGGCAGGGGCTTCAGCACTTGGCAGGGGAGGGGACGGTGCAGGGCCAGAGCTGATGCAATGCCAGCACGAGCCTGGCCCTGCTGATGCTGCTCCACTTTCCACCCAGGACCGTGGCTGGGGGGGCAGTTGTGGCAGGGAGGCCCAGGAGGACCGGCCCGCAACTCATGCTGCCCCCGTCTGTGTCCCTGCCCTGAGCTCGAGGATTCCTCCTGCTCCCCACCTGCGACCCACAACTGCTCCAGTGCTCCCCTGGGAAGCAAGTACCAGGAACTCTGGCAGGGGAGGAACAGCCAAAGTGCCTGGAGCAGCCCTCACGCTGCAAGACCGCTGCTCATTTTTACAGAGCTACATGATAGTGGAAATGCTGAGCAGTGGCACACAGAGAGAGCCGACGTCACCAGGCACCAGCGATGTCGGATTCTGTGTCACTTTGGACCAAGAAAATCTAAACCAACCCTGACAGCGTTTTCGTCAACAGCAACAGAGGATGCAAACAGAAGGCACTGGTCCCTGTGCCGTCAGGGCGACCGTTCTGCATCACCCCCATGCCTGCCCTGCCTCCGGAAGGATGGTCACAGGCATCCTCCACAGCTGCCCGGTACCTGACAGGGAGCGCGGTCTGCAAGCACAGCCAGGCAGTGGGGCTGTAGTCAGGTAACCCTGCTGCCTGCCTGGCAGGCGCTGCTGAGGGGATGCTGAGCCACACAGCACCTCTGGCCGGCCTCAGGGAAATGGGTTTTTCTTGTTCATCACATTGCACAAAACCCAGTGAAACACGGGAGGATGGCATGAGAGACACGGTGTGACACATGTGGTTAGCGTGTCACAGGGGAAGCACAGGACTGGGAAAAGCCTAGGAAAAGGTCAGTGCAGACAGGCGTGTGCGCATGTCTGCCCACACCAGGAGCTCAGCATCCGCGTGCCCAGAGTGGCTCATGTCACAAATGAACACTGTGGTCATCGTGTGGTTGGGGACAGCCTCTGGTACTCCCCTGAGGAGTGAGCTCAAACCCTGCTCTGCTGAGGGGCAGATGTGCAGGTGACATTGCACTGGACGGGGGTCCTGGCAGGGTCCCTCCTTGTCCCAGGGCATACACAGCATTTGGGCATGGCCAGCCACCAGCTGTGCTGGAAGCAGAGGTGCTGTGGGGTGGCACCCATGCCCAGCCATCCACTGCCATTTGCTGCTCACAGCCAAGTTCCCCAGATCCCCTGGGGTGGGGTAGACAGACAGGAGAGGGGCTCTGGCTGTGGGGGGACACAAGACAGGGCAGCATGCAGTGAAGGAGCACAGGGGGACAGTGGAGCAGCCACCCCATCTCCTTGGCATCCAGCTGGCCCAGACTCTGTTTCTGCCTGGCACAGCGAGGGGCACAGCACAGCACTGTGCTCAGTGGCTGGCCTCAGCCCTGCACTGCTGATCAGGGCTTGCGGTCACATTTTTTCATTAACTATTTTTAATCCACATTTTGCCTCTTCTCTCTTCAACCTTTTCTCTTTTCCCCTCTCCAGGCAACAGAACATAAAAAAAAAAAAAAAAAAAAAAAAAAAAATCCAAAAAACACAAAAAAACCCTGCACCAGAGAAGGGGGAAACAATCGGGGATGGGGGGGAGGGCCAGGGGCTGGCAGCTGGGGCGGCACTAACATGCCGAGGAGGGGTCCTGCGGGCCTTAAATTTTCCTGCTGATGCACAGATAAAGCTGAGGAAATCACAGGGGCACCCACTGAATTTGGCAGAGGTCAGGACACCCGCAGCACATGCTGCCGAGTGCTGTGTGGGGCACAGCGGCTGCCTTACAGGGTGCAGGGCGAGGCGCCGGGTGGACGCAGGCTGGGCAGCAGCAGATGCCTCATCCTCTGCCCACCCAGCTGCCATGGCTTGAGAGGAGCTGGCCTGGCACCGGGGTGCCCTGCTCTCTCTGGCCACCCCAAGGGAGCAGCCGGGCTAGGAAGGCAGGAGCAGGCAGAGGTGATCTCACAGCTGCTTTGGAGATGCGCTTCCAGCCACGAGGGCGGCAAGGTCACCTACCCACCATGTCCTGGTTAAACAAAGCCATTTACCAACACCGTGTTGACACAGCAGAGCTTGGGACAGAGTCACAAAGGGCACTCGCAATGGGCCCCTGCAGCACCCAGAGAGCTCGGGAAACCTGGGGAGCCTGGAAAATTGTCCACTGCTTCTGTTCCTCAGCAAGAAAGCCACAGGCATTGTCGTGCCCATGGCAGGGAGACCAGTGGGCACCACCCTGGTGAGGGGCTTCTCCAGGAGATGTTCGCAGCACGTCAGAGTCTGGCTGGTATCACTCACCCAGGGCACACAGCAACCATGGCAGCACCTAGGGGTGCTGAGCTGCCCAACTGCAGACACCCTGCCCGGGGGTGCTAGAGGGAGGGAGCTGACACAGCCCAGCTGGGACCTCCCCGGCCCAGGTCACGCCTCGCCGAGGGGCTCAGCCCCACCGGGGCCAGCACCCAGTACCGGGGCGGCTCCGGGAGCTGTCGCTCCAGACTCCGGCACTCGAGCCGCAGCTCCGGGGATGCTCAGCCGAGACACAAGATGTGGATCCGCGCGACGGTGCGGGCAGCATCCCTTCGGACGGCGAGCCCCGAGCCCGCGGGGACGGGCGCACCCTCCCTCCTCCCCGCGCTTCCCCGTACCTGTCGGGGCTGGGCTCGCGGCGAATCCCAGGCGCATCTCGGTGCTGGCGGGGACCGGGATGGGGACCGGCGCGCGCGGCCGCTCCGGAGAAAACTTTTGTCGAAGCCGCGGCGGCGACGGCTGTGGCGGCTCAGGGGGAGGGACCAGCGCGGGGGGAGGGACCGGGGGCGAGGAGCCGCGTCCCGCCGCCCCGCTCCTCCCGCCGGCACGGGAGGGGCGCAGCCCGGTGTCCCCCACCCCGCCCGACGCCGCCAGAGCCGGGTGCTCGGCGCTGGGCACGGCGCGGCGCGGCTCCGCATCACCGGTGGCCGCCCTCGGGAGCACCGGCGCTTATCCCCACCGCCTGTAACCGCCGCCGGCGTCTCCGCCCCCCCCCGCCCCGCCCCGCTGCCGAGCACCGGCTGAGCTCGCCGGCGGGGACGGGGCGGGCGGAGCGGTGAGGTCAGCTGGACCGCACCGACCCCCGAGGGACAGTGAGGGGGATGCCCGTGGCTCCGGTGCAGCCCAGCGCCGGGCGCAGAGGGGTCTGCCGGGTGTCGGCGGGGCCTCGGGGCTCCCCCGCGGTCTCCGGAGGTTTCTCGGCACTGTTCCCGCCCCCGGCCCACACCCGCGCCCCGATCCCCAGGGCTCGGCCCCATTCCAGGGACCCGGACTAACCTCGGCCGCGCAGCCGGGAGCCGCCCCGACCCCCCGGCTCCGGCCGCCGCCGGCGGGGACGGGTCTATATCAGCCCCGCTCCGTCCCGCTGCGGCACAACCGGGTAAACACAGCCAAGCGCAGCAGCGAACGCCCGGTGACGCCCCGAGCCTCCCGGGCTGGGGCTGGAGTGTGGCCTGGGCAGAGGTGCCCGCAGCGGGGGTGCCAGCTGCCGCCCCTGACCCGGCCGTTGGGCACGGACGGATTTAGCCCGGGCCGCGGCGGCCGCGCAGCCGGGACAGCGCAGGGACATAGAGCCCGCTCCCACCCCGAGCCCGGCAGCCCAGCCCCCGAGCTCCTCCGAGCCCCCCGGCCAGGGTCCTGCTGTGCTCAGCTGCCCGCCCGCTGGAAGTCCCCGTGGGCGTGGGCAGAGCGGTCCGGGCACACTCTGGGGTTTGCGAGCGCCAGTGCCGGCGGGTCAGACCCACGGCTGCCCCCCGGGAACCAGCCCTCGGCCCGCACCAGGTCAGGAGATGACAGTGAGGGGAGGACCGGCAGCCCCCGGCCCTGCGCGATGCGGACCCGTGGGAGCCCCTCCCGGCAGCAGGGCCTGGGGGCCGGCCCGCTGCCCGGGGGTGCGTGGGCAGAGGGCAGGATGAGACCAGGAGGGGCCGGCAGCTGCAGCGAACGCAAACACCGCGGGCAGCGGCTGTTGACAGCCCCGAGGTCTCCCTGCTGCTCAGAGATAAGAAATGCTCCCAACACCGGGCAGCCACCGGCTGGGCTGTGCTCGGGGTTGCTCTGGTACACGTTGTCCTGCCCGCGTGGCTGTGGCACGGCTCAGCTGCCATCGGGGACACGAGTGCCAGGACCCTGGCCTGGCAACGGCGTCCCCACCATGGCCCCGAGCAAGGCTCAGTGCTGCTGGGGTGGCACCCGGGGCAGAGCCCTGCAGCTCCCCTCCTGGGCACAGAGTGGCACCCGTCAGCTCTGGCAGCAGTGCTGGGGTGGCTGCAGGCAGCCCCTGGCAGCGGTGCTGGGGCCACGAGGAGCCACCACAGCCCTGCCAGGCCCAGGCAGCCGCAGCCCCGCACAAGGGCTCAGCTTGCCCCCCACTCACCTGCCTACAACCCTCACACAGGGCCAGGCACAGGAACAAAGCGGTGATGCCAGCCAGCATCATTAGACTTCGTTAAGGTGACGAGCTTTCACTGCCCCGCTGTCCCAGGCTAGCTCTGTTCCGCCCGCTGGAGCCCAATTAGTGCCACATTCTGGAGGCAGCTCCCACAACAAGGCTGAGGCAGGCGGGTGCCCTGGGCACAGCGCTGCTAAGACGAGGCACAGCTCAGGGCAGGGCCGGCCCTGGGAGCTCTCACTGCACTGGGGTACCCCCACCCTTGGGACTAGGGGCACAGAAACAGGGTGAAGATGCCCCCTGCTTGGCCTGGTCCCAAGCCTTGCTCCCTGGGGAGCTCAGCACCCAGCCCCTGCCCTCCTCCAGCAGGCAGGGATGGCATCCCACCCCCCCATGAGCAGCACACCAGGCCCTGGGCTGTTCCACACGTGTTTATATATTAAGGTCACAGATATTCCAGTTCTTTGATCCCTCGGGGCCACCACGCATGGGGGTGCACAGGGCAGAGGGGCTGGTGCCTGCGGTCCCCGCACGCAGGGCGGTATAGGGTGAGGGGGCCAGGGGACACTGGGTGTGGGGGCCTTCCCTGGCCTCACTGCAAGAGGCCAGGGGGGTTGAGGCCACAGAGTGGGGCTGGACAGACACCCCCACCCCGGACTGGATCCTGGAGCAGGCACTGCCTGGCCCCAGCCAGAGCCAGAGGGGCAGCTGCCGGCTTTGGCCACCGGCTCTGGTCTCTGTTATCATTGGTATGAGGCACAATCCCTGAAGAGCCCAGCAGCCGTTGGGTGCTGGCGAGTTTTGGGCAGGCAGAAGCAAGGGGGGAGTTTGGGGAGGCCAAGCTGCGCTGGGGTCACAGAGGGAGCACACAGGGCCAGAGACACTAAGGGAGGATGAGCTCCTGCTGTGTTCCACCTGCATCTGCCCCTGCTGCTGGCAGGAGAGGCTGGGAGCGTGCCAACCCCGCTGTGGCCACTGCCCCCCCAAGCCCCACTGACCCCAGAGTGGCCACTGCCCCCCCCCAGCCCCGCTGACCCTGGTGTGGCCACTGTCCCCCCCAGCCCCGCTGACCCCGGTGTGGCCACTGGTCCTGCAGGCTCTGTCACCAGGCACAGAACCCGAGGCCAGGCCCCTTGTGCCCCCGGGGACAGCGCAGTCTGGAGGTGCACAAGGGAGAGGGCTGAGGGGGGTAAGAGCAGAACTCAGGGCCAGTGAGAAGAGCAGAAAAAAACCCAAACCAAGAGTACAGAGGGGACAAGAGGCCCAAGAACATCCCAGAGGTAACAGAGATGCTGAGAACGGAGGCAAGAGAGGGAAGGGGAGTCTGGGACTGGCTGGCCACAGGCACTGGCAAGGCACAGGAGTAGGACAGGGCACAGGGGCAGAGGAGAGATGCTGGCCCCAGAGAGTGGAGAGGGGTTCTGGGATCCCAGCAGTGACCCACACGCTCACCCCCCCGGGGCAATGCAGGGTCCTGTCCCTCCTTCTCAGGTGATCACTCTGATCCCAAAGTATTTGCGCAGCTGCTCCAGGAAGACAAAGGTGAGGACGGTCTGAGGAATGAGCCGGATGCCAGCAGGAATTAGGCCCTGGAAGGGGACAGCAAGAATGGGGAGGCTCAGTGTGTGCCTGGCCATGGGTGCCCAGCAGCCCAGCCCAGGGCAGGGCAGGGGGCTGCAAGCCCAGAGGAGGCCATGGCACACAACACTGCGGGGCCAGATGCCCTGTTCTGGGCCTTAACCTCTGCTCGCAGCCCAGCCCGGTCTCCCCCACTCCACCCCAGCAGCCCACCCCACGCAGCCCCAGACAGGTACCTTATAGAAGGCAAGGGGGCCAAGCTTGGCGGTTTCCATGGCACAGTGCACAACGCCCTAGAGCAAGAGGGACAGATGAGGAGGTGCCGGGAGGCAAAGGGGACGGGATGGGCAGCAGCAGGGTGGGCAGGACAAGGCTACTCACCCGGTACTCGCCCTGGGAGTTCATGAGACGGGTCTTGAGAACGTCCAGGGGCTGGCACAGGAAAGTGGCACATCCACCCTGGGGAGGGTCAGCAGAGGCAGCATGAGGAGCTCATGGAGGAGACCCAGGTGCCAGCAACTGCCATGGTCACTGGAGACCCAGAGTCTGGCCTGGGCCCAACCCTAGGCTGGGAGCCCCTCAGGAGCCTGTGCCCAGCCCTGTTCAACCAGCATCCCAAGGGACAGTGCTGGCAGCCCCAGCGCAGGGTCCCGAGCCCAGCTGCATGCAAGCCCCATCCTGGTGCCGCCGCCTCGCACCCAGCCCTGCTCACAGCGATGAAGCTGGCCAGGAAGTGAGTGAAGATGTTGTCTGACATCAACCCAGTCGTGAGAACCAACTGCTTGGCTTGGTCATAACAGGACAGCTGTGGAGACACAGCACATTAGCGACATGTCCCTGCTCCCTGCCATGCCAGGCACTACTCCAGACATCTACTGCCCAGTAGAGCTCTCCTACCTGCCCAACGGTGACCAGGGCCCCTCGGCTGGATGCCATCGTAGCTCCTGAGAAGAGTTTCTTCAAGCCCTCTGCGGACAGACAGATTTGGATCAGCACAGTCTTGAGACATCACTCACACTCCCAGGACCCTCCTTCCCTGCTCGGTCTGTGTCCTGGACTCCTCACACGACAGACACACGGAGAATCCTTCGAAGCAGCCCCACCTCCTCCCGCCTGCCGCTCATTCCCCTCATTCCCCTCCCCACCTGCTCTGCCCTCTTGCGCTTTCCCAGGCAGCCCCTGCCAGGTCTCTTTTCCGACGGAGCACGGGCAGGCTGCCCGGCCCTGCGCCCGCCAGCTCCCGAGGAGGTGCCGAGCCCTGCCCGACTCTCGGTTCCGCCGGCCCCGTGGCCACCCCCCCGTCCCCTCTCCCTGCTTCCCGGCGCAGCGCCCTGGGCCACTCCTGCCAGTTTCCCAGTGCCAGCGAGGACACTTAGGCGGGCTCACCCTACCCCGGCTGGCACGGCCTCACCTTCCCGGAGGACGCGGTACATGCCGTCCAGGGCATGGGAATAGCTGGGGAGAGGAAGAGGGGAAGGTGTCAGGGCCCGGGGCTCCCCAGCAGCCCAGGCTGCGGCTACCGGGGCCGCGGTCCCGGCGAACGGAGCCCCGCCGCCGGTGCAGTGCTGCCCCCCCGCGGCCACACGGACCCCGGAAACCTGCATCCCCCCCCCCCCCCCCCCCCCCCCCCCCCCCACCCCCCCCGGACCCCCCGGGCCCCCCCCCCCCCCCCCCCCCCCCCCCCCCCCCCCCCCACCCCCCCC
>JANHGN010000210.1:0-61468 GCA_024605025.1 Megaceryle maxima
CATTCTGCAAAGTAAGAAAAAAACAGCTAGAATGAAACCTTTCCCTTTCCCTGGCCACCCCCCCCGCCAAGCAGCCTGCCCCAGCAACACCAAAAAGACAGAGAGCCAAAGAGGCAGCGACCTGCAGCCACCGCTGAGAACCTCGGCTTTATTCCAGCCCCTCCAGCATCCCCTCCTGGTGGCTCCCACCACCTGGCTACAGGACCACGGCAGAGAGGCTCTGGGCTTGAAGAGATTCACCTCTGCAGAGAGAGAGGTTTGGAATTCTTTGCCCAGCCGAGGTCTTGACATGCTTTTTTTTTTTTTTTTTTTTTAATTTATTTTTTTCCCCCATTTCCCCATGCACCAGCCTTGTTGTGTCCCTGTCACCATAGCAGCGGGATGATGCTCGCGTGGAGACTGCTGAAAGGCTGGGCCTGTCCTTACAGCATTGGTGAGATGGGACCAAGCAGGGCCAGGAACAGCAGGGGGGAGAGGAGCTGGTGGTAGCCCCCCCACGGGGACCCACCACTGGCCGTGGCTGCCCGGGAGGCGAAGACCTTCCGTCTGTGGAGGGGCTGCGTTGGGCGGAAATTGTTGGTCATTTTTAGGAGCGTGGAGCTGTCAGACGGGAAGTGGACGGTGCTGACAAATGCCTGAAGCTGTGCAGGGGGAGAAGCAGGGGTGGGCAGCTGCTTCACTGGGCAACCAGAGCCCCCTTTCATGCTGCCCAACAGCTCATGTCACAAGACCCATGGCATGGCCCTGCACCAGCAGGTGTCCTCCCACCACCCATCACTGCTCTAACAAAACCAGACCGAGGGAGTAAGTACAGAGTCAAGGCCTTGCAAGGATCAGCTCTTGAGTTTTAGAGGAGCTAATTGTGTTTCACTGCCTGTGCTGAGCACTTAAGGAGCAGCTGGCCCATGACACCCTCAAGGAAATACGTCTACTAAGATGCTTGGGCAACAGAGGAGAACATCCATCCATCCATCCATCCATCCATCCATCCATCCATCCATCCATCCCTCCTTTCCTCCCCTTGGAACTTCTTTTGAGTTCCAGTGAGTTTGGTCCCACTTCAGTTTCTGAGTACCAGGGCTGAGCAGCAGAGCACTATGAGCAGGATTTCTCTCTGCTGGCAGGTGGCCATGGCTCCATTATTTAACCCTCATAAAATTAATTAATTGCCAGGTTGCCAGAAGCATTAGTATAGAGATGACTTTCCCTGCTTCAGGGTCAAGAGAGGCACAAGGAGAAGGGCTGTGTTTTGGTCACCCAAGAGGTCCAGCTGTTTGGGTGCCAGAGAACAGGGCTGTGCCCACCGGTACCTGCTCCCGACCAATCTCCACTGGCTCCTCGAACACAGTCCAGATGACAACCTCACTGCAGTCGGGGGTGGTGAGGGAGCCCTGGTAGCGGTAGTACCTGGAGAGCTGGCCAGGAGGTGGTAGCAGGGTGCTCAGGCGGAAGGTGGAGGCCAAATCCACAGAGTCGCCTGCAGGGTGAGACACGGGCACTCAGCCCACCCCATGCCACGGACATTGGGGGGACAGTGGGGCCAGCCCTATCAGTTTCTCCACAGCCAGGTGGCCCCATGGACCGATGTGTCCCTCCCACTCAACCCACAGGGGTGAACCTCTGCCAGCCCGTAACAGAGTCTCTCCTCTTTCTGTCCCTGCCCTGTCAAGGAGGCGACTCACCAGCATGGGAGATGTTCCTCAGCCCTGCCACGATGGTGTTGTAGTTGGTGTTAGGGGTTTCAGAGACCTGTGGAGCGGGAGAGTAAGCAACTGGGGCAGGGCAGAGCCGGGTCATCCTGCAACGCCAAGCATCCACCGGCAGAGCTGTCCCCAGCCCTGCATCACTGCAGAGCAGCCATGGAGATGGGAGAGCTCCCAGCTGGGACTCCCTTGCACCAAGCCGGCAGGGGGTGGGGGGAATGGCACCTTTCACTGCTGAGCATCCTCAGCACCTCCTGGCATCAGCCCAGCCCTCCCAACCTTCCTCGCTTCCTTGGGGTGGCCATATAAACCTTTCCCCAGCCACACCAAGAGCAGCCTGCTCCCAGGGGTTCCCCTCCTGCCAGCAGAGTGACCCCCCCCAAAGACTCACCTGGAAGAAGAAGCCGAGGACAGCCAGTCCGTTGGGATGCCCCTTGGCCTCTGCCAGCGTCCGGTACTTGATGTTCATGTGGACGATGTGCAGCTGGGGAAAGCATAGAGGGGCCAAACGTGAGTAACCACCCCCAGAAGCAGGGTGCTCACCCATAGATCTCCCCAGCCAGCTTGGAGTTGCCAGACACTGAGCCAGTCACCCTCCAGAAAAGCCCTCCTGGTCCCATGGGTGCTTTTATGGGCTGGCCACTCAGAGGATCAAAGCACCCCAGAGAAGTGAACCGCTTTTGAAGGGGGTGGGGAAAGGGGACCAGCAGTCCCAAGGTGCCCACCAGCTACAATACATAAATTTTGCTCTGCTCTGGCAGATAATTAATAATTTAGAGGCACAGAGCCTCTTTCACCCAGAAGGATCCCAATTCACTCGGCACATCGTGCTCCTGCATGCTCTTGCTTGCATTTGCTAACTAGGCATGTAGTCCTAGGGAGGTAGAGCCCTCCAAACCCCACTGAGTGCACCCGACAAAGCAGCTTGGCCCACACATGATAAAGAAAAACCTTGAGCCTCATGTCAGCTGCTTTTTAACCATCCAGGTTCCCCGTGCAGCAGCTGGCCACATCCCACTCTCAGTGCAAGGCTGTGGTGACAAAGAACACAGCCAAACCCACCTGCACAGTGTCAAAGAGCCAGCTGCATGACAACCTTGGGATGCACCAGCATCACAACTTCTCATCGCACCAGGGACTTGGGCACCCAGGAGAGCATGATGGGTGGGTTTTTTTGCCTACCTCCATAGGGAGCTGGTGCCCGTCGAGCGTGTGCTCAGAGCCATTCCCCGCTGGGCTGCCCCAGTGGAAGTGGAGCTGCAGCGCACGGTACCTGCCAGGGAGGCCCCCACCGCTGATGGTGATGTGCTCAGAGGCCAACTCGCTCGCCAGGCTCAGCATCACTGAAAGGGCAGCGGGACAGGGTAAGAACTGGGGACAGCCTTGGCAGACCTGGGCTTGTCCTCTGCAGGCTTTGTCCCAGCACTAACACAAACCCATTGGGCAGGAGCTGCCTGGGACCCTGAAGCTCTAGGGCACTGAGCACCTGGGAATGGCAGTAGAGCTGAACCCCAGTCAGGATGGTGCCCAGGGAGCCAGAGTAAGGGAGTGTGCCTGGTTGCAGCACGCACCTGTGTGCCCATCATTTGTCAGCCTCCACTTGCCCGGAGGGGCCTGGTCATAGCCCTCGAAGAGAATGTCCCCAAGGCCACCATCCCGCTGCAGCTGGCGCCTGTCGATGTTCACAGGGGACTGCTTGTCACCGCCACACGTGGCTTTCAGCTCCTTCCAGTGGCTGGGGCCTGCAGAGGAGGAGCAGGGACACCAAGGGCAGCCACCCAGCCACTGCTACCCCTTGGGGAAGATGAGGCCAACGGTGGCTAGGTCCCCAGCCAGCCCTGCTCTCTCTGCTGTGCTTGCCTGCATCCTGTGGGATCTGCCCCCTGGCCAGACCAACCTTCCTCCCCATTGATGAGAACAGGCTTGATTGCAGCCTCATCCATAATTCAGCAGGATTTCCTCGTGGGGCCAGGGGCTATAATTAGCCCAGCAGCAGCATCCATCCCTCCAAACTGCCACTGGCGAAGGGGTGTTTTTTCCTCCGCCCATTGCTGCAAACAAACCCCCCATGGGGCTGTGCTGACCACCATGTCCCCACCTCAGCCCCCACAGGGGGTTGCACTACACAGAGGGAGCAAACTACCGCATACAGCACCTGTGAGGGAAGGACAGACAGGAGACACTGGTAGTCACCGTGGCTGGAGCTGGGAGAGGGTGTGGAAGTGCCAGGAGCTGGCAGAACCTGCTGCAAACCCACATTACTGCTTGGGAGCCATGAGCAGAGGTCCCCACGGCTGCCACTGTGTCCAGACCACACACCCTATACATGTAGCTCACTGTTTCCGTTGCCCTGGCATCATCCATTCTTGCAACAGTTGTTGTGGTCCACAGCTGTGGGATATGGCCAGCCACCCTGCTGGTCACTGCTCTAGAGTGGCTGCCATGACACACCCCTCCTTTGCCCAGTGGCCCCAGGGCAGTCCAAGCTGCAGGTGCCTGCGGTGCAGGTCCCAGCGCTGGGCACTGCTGGTCGCTGGCTGCAGTCCCATCTGGGGAATGGGACCTCCCCTGACATTTCCAGCCCTGTCCACCCAGAGTACCTCCAGTACCAGGGGAGCTCGGGGTACCCCTCCACCCGCATGGTTGGCTCTGCTCTAGAACACACGGCTGGGCAGCTTTTGGCTGACCCACAAATGTTAACCCCCCATATCCCCTAAAACCAGCATCTGGTGGTGGTTGGAGGTGTTGTTCTCCAGCACCCCGTGGTTCAGCTCTCACATTTACCTGCCTTCCTCTTGGACTGACAAAAATATAGACATGCTCACCCACAACTCCTGCCCCCCTGAGCTCAGCCTGTCTTCTTCCCTTCTCTCATTACTTCAGGTAGCTTTTTGCCTGGAAACCCAGGAAGCTGCAGCCTGGTCATGCTGCTCCCCAGCACAGTGCTACCAGGTGGCCCCACAAATTACCCAGTACCTTCATTAAGGGACCATTCCCTGCAGCCCTGCTGAGGGCACATGGCCGGCTCCACGCTGCCCAAGCCGCCTCCCGCCGGCCCTGCTCCCCTGCCGAAATCTGCCCTCGCCGCCGGCCTGATGACGTTAAATTGCTGGTAACACTGAGAGTTAGTCCAGCAGGGATAAACTGAGCCCAGCAATCCATGCTCGCCGGCCACGGCCAATGTGCCACGGCAGCTGGGCACGGGGCATGTAAACCCAAGAGCTATAAAACAGTTGGGCCGTAACAGCTGATTAAATGCTCGTTGATCCTTAATTAACCTTTTACAAGCTATTTACATGCTTCAAGACAAAGTGCCCCCAGCCACGCTTCCCTTCCCCAGCGCAGGCGGGCAGGGCTTGCTGCCTGCCCAAACAGAGCCGTCCCTCCTGTCCCCACAGCCCCCTTGATGCCTCTGCCTCACTGGGGTTGCTAATGGGATATTTTAAATCTGGGATTTAATTTGGTGGAAGGAGGGAGGGGGGAGGCTGGTGCTCCCCCAGGAGCACCTGGACCTGACTGGGGGCAGAGGCCAGGGCCGAGCTGCTCCAAGAGGCTCAGGCACTTGTCTCCAGTATTTGCATCAGCATACCTGGAAGTGAAGCTCCTTTGACAGTTCCCACCTCAGTGTGACACTGGTGAATTTGCCCTTCTCCAAGCCATGCTCCCCACTGCAGGCTCGCTGATGCTGCCAAGGCTGCCCTCAGCCAGGTACTATAAGGAGATGTGGGGGTCCAAGCCCCCCACAGCCCCGACATCCCCCATCCCACACATAGCACCACTCACCGCATTTGGGGTCCTGCGAGTCGTAACACCACTGCCCTGAGAGAGAGAGGAGAGCTCAGGGCAGGTGATGGAAACAGGCACCCACTCCTCAAGCCCACCCATGGCCATGCCCAGCCCCCTGATGGTGAGGGCACCCCTCATCACAGCTGAGGGTCCCACTGACACTCATGCTCATCCCAGTTATTCTTGGAGCTGGTGTTTTCACACTCTCCTTACCTCCCCCGGCCGCTTTGCAAGGAAACCTCCCTCAGCATCGCTCCACTCCACTCCAAGGCAGCCAAAACCCACTGCTCACAGGGTTTCTTCCCTGGCTGCTGCAGTGCCATTCCCCCTTACCCATCCTGGGGAGCCAAGGCAGCCCCTCTCCCTGCACCAGACACCTCGCCCACTCCCCATCAGCCTTGGGTTTGCAAGGAGCAGAGGGGGGGCTGCTGCAGCCCTTCCCCAGTGCTTCCCGCAGGTGGGCTGGCAGCAGAAGGCGGCTGCTGGGGGCTGCAGCAGGCAAGGGCTGGCGGTGGGCAGGTCTGTGCCCACAGTATGGGGATGATGCTCTCCCCATCACTCAGGGCCACCTCAGCCAGAGCTGCAGAACTCCAACCAGCACCACTGCCTGCACTCGATGTCAGGTGCTGGTGCATGGTACACAGGGTTGCTGAGAGGATGCCGAGGAAGCCAGAGTCCTGATGTCTGCACATCCATCCGGGGCCATCAGCTCTGTACAGGGAGCCAGGGAGTGCACCCCTTCCCTCCTCAGTTCCCCATCCTGCTCCTGGCAGGAGACACAGAGCAGCCTGGTGCTGCCTGGGGCTAGCCTCTGTGAGCGGTCCCTGCTGATGGCTGAGGGGCTGTGCCAGCAGGCAGGCTGCAGGTGAGCTGAGCCATGCTCTTGTGCCAGCCACGGCCGCTTGGACTGCAGGACACAGGCAGCCCTGTCTGCCTCCACCTGTGCTGCTTGTGGCCCCAGCCTGCTCCATCACATCCAAATCTTCGCTACGGTGGTACAGGAGACACCAACCGCAGAGAAGAGCTGGGAGACAGACAGTGCAGGACTCAAAGGGTCCCCATGGCAGGGTTCTCAGGCTTTCCTCCCTGTCCAGGGGGAAGCTGAGCTCCTGGGACACCCTTGGATCCACGCCCACCAGCCTTCGCCTGACCTCGAGCATCCTCTGGCAGAAGCCAGGGCAGCGCTCGCTGCCGCCAGCCTGACCTGAATGCAGGTGAGCACCCCAGCGCCTCAGTGCGGGATGGCCCCGGGTGGGCCAAGGCTCCCTGAGCCCTGCAGCACAGTGAGAAGGAGGGTGGTGGGAGGGCAGGAGTCAGATCCTGGGCCAGACCAGGTCCCCCAGACCCTGCCTCCAGCCCTGCTGGTGTGGCTGTCCCCCAGCACCCCAGCCCCATGTCACCCCCTGGCACAAAGGGAATAAATGGGACTGGCACGAAAAGAATAAATACGGCTGACAGAGGCACACCCCAGCCCCACACCCGCAACCCCCCATCTTCTCCCACCTCAGGGAGCCTCCGGCCACCCCAGAGGAGGGCAGGCAGGCACCGTATCTCACCTCCCGCGGCTGCTCGCACGACGAGAGGCAAAGTCAGGAAAGTTATCCCCAGCCCCTTCGTCCCCATGCCGCCGGCAGGACGGGCAGCAGCGGGCGGGCGGCCCCAGTCGACGCCCCCGGCCTCCTCCGCAGTGCACCCGGGCAGGCGGCGGGGCTGGGGCGGGAGGCAGCGCTGCCAGCGCCCAGGGAGCCCGGAGAAATCCTCCGCTCCAGCCTGTGCACTGCTGTTAAATATTCATCACAAGGGCTGAGTTTTTAACTCCTCGGCTGCTAGGAGAGAGCGGCGGGGGTGGGGGGGAGCGGTCCGGCCCCCAGCCAGCCCCTCCACACCGTGCCAGGCCCCTGCCCGCGATGCCAGCCCAAGGGCAGGCACCAGGCAGGGAATCAGGGGGCTGGCAAATCCCAGGGGTGCAGGATGCTGCCCAGCCCCCTCCCTCTCAAAAGGGTGAGGGGGTGGCCCCACAGTACCACCCTCCTCTCCATCCCCAAAGCAACATCTTCGCTGTGCCCCATCCAATGCCCCACACAGTGCCATGGGGCCATGTATCAGCTTCAGGGCAGCTGTCAGTGGTCAGAGGGGGCTGGTGGCACCAACTCTGCCCCATCCCCTCCCCACACTTGGCAGGCACATGCTGGGGGGCAGCCTTCCCCTCCTTCCAGCCTCTGCTACCCCCAGCCAGCAGGTCCTGGATTCCCAACGCCAGGACAGTGGCTCCCATCAAGGACCTGATGAGGGGCAGGCAGAGCCAAGGGGAACCACACACTGAATCCAGTTCATCCCTGCAAACAGAGGCCCTTCCCCAGGCAAAGCCAAGGGGGCTGCAGCCATGCCATGGGGGACCCTCAGGCTGGGGTCACCAAGGAGCTGCATAGTGGTGGGGCAGGATTTGGCCCCTTCCTTGACAGCCAGCACAAGACTACACCGCACCATCTCAGGTTCTCACAGTCACACAACACTGGCTGGCCAAGGCAGAGGGGCAGCACCAGGGCACAAGCCTTGGCACCCACCCGGTCATGACAGGAGCCCAGTGCAGGCATCCCATGCTGGTGGACAGGGCTGTCCAGCTCCTCAACATTGAGGCAGCACATGCTGTCCCCATTGCACCTATCCAGGCAGGTCCCGCAGGAGCCAGTATGGTGCCAGTGGAGCTACGCTCTTGCAGCGGGCAGGTAGGAAGGGAGTGAAAACACAGGAGCACAGTGTTGTCACATTCTCCCAAAATATCCCTGTCATCTCAGGAAGCACTGGAAAGGAGGCCAGGAGGCCCAGCCCGCAGCTCCTCGCGCCGGCACTTGGCCCTGGCCAGGAGCACTGCGGAGGTGCTGCCAGGATGAACAAACCCGGCAGCAGTATGAGGGCAGCGGGAAGAAGCCTCCTGCTGCTGGCTTGGCCAGGGACGGGCTCTGGCTCAGCAGAGCCACTTGACTGCCATGTGCTGCAAGGGGACAACACACCCAGGGGGGCTCATCCTCGGCCGTGGTTCTTTGGGGCACCTTCACCCCCCCTGGGCAGGCCCAACCCCAGGCAGATGTGTGGGCAGCACCGAGCCACATGTTTGGACACAGGCATGGGGGGCAGAGGAGGGCAGCAGCACAGGGCTCCTCTGAGCTGCTCTGGATCTGTGCCATGGCTGACGCTTGGCCCCAGCTCTGGGGATGAGGTAGTTTGCAGAGAGCTGTGATCATCCTTCCGGAGCAAGTTGCAAAGGGGGACAGGTGAGGTGAAGGGTGTCACCAGGTCTGCAGCCTGCTGCCAATTGCTGCTGTGAAGGAGATGAGCTGCTTTGGCATGTGGGGGGAACCACAGCAGGAAGGCTCATAGTGCCAGGCAGTGGGGGAAAAGTTCAGACCTTCAGGGCTCAGGACCTGATGGGACCCACTGCCCCCTGCCTATTCCCTTCCAGGGCATCAATCAGGGCAGAGGTGCTCCCCAGGACATCCTTTTAGGTTTTCAGCCTTCTCTGGTAGAGATCTTTGGCAAGGAGGGGAAGCAGAGACATCGTCACAGAGACCACGTGGCTGGGAACACCAGCAGCACCATGCCCAGCATGCAACCCAGTACACAAGCAGGAATGTCCTTCGTCCCACAAAGAGCCCTGCCAGGGCTAGGAGCAGCACATCCAGCCTGGGGTCCCATGGGGCTTAGCTCCACACAGCTGAAGGGGGATGCAGAGCCCTGAGAGGGCTCAGCATGGCCCAGCCCAATGGCAGCAGATGAAGGAAGCAGAGGGGGCACCGACGCATATGGAAAGGCAGCAGCAGCGAGGTGTTGTGCCCTACCCCACTCCTGCCCACCCCTGGCTGCCCTGCTCCACTGGGAGCACCGCTGGCACCAGCACGAGGCAGAAGCAACCTCCCGTTTCTATAGGAACCAGATCAAACCTTGAAAAAGCCACTCTGTACTTGCTGGTCTCTGGTCTCCTGTTGCTGAGGTGGTGGTAGGGAGCTCAGAGCTGATCCTGCAGCTCTGTGCTGTCCTGATAGGGAGATACCACATCCATTGTCCTGCCACCATGGAGGCAGGAGGTGGGTGAGGTTTCCACAGACACATGTAGTCACAGCATCAAGGGCAAGAGACGTAATAGGTGAAAAAATAATGCTAAAAAATAAAAATAGTTACTTAAGCTGCAGCCATCGATCGGTTGTGGGCACAGTGCCACCCTGCTGGGAACCCCTGCCACATGCACTGTCAGCAAGTGCTGCACCAGCGCACAGCCAAGAATGACTCCTGGAGGCAGATCCTATACTGCTGCCTGGGAGTCCCCAGGACCCCAACTGGCTGATGGAGACAGTGACAAGACAGACTTGAGCCATCAGCATGTGGTTCACATTACTTAGAGATGTGTGCATGAAGGGCTGTGGGCATCCAGAGAAGCAAGTGCCACGATGAGACAAAGTTCTCAATAAATACTTCAGTTGCTTCTGATTTTCTGTGAAGATCTTTGATCTCCGTAGTAAGCTTCCCCTAGCCCAGGCAGAAAGTGTGGAGTAGGGCAGGGAGTGCAGCAGGAGCCCACTGCCAGCGCAGCCACATAGGAGACTCTGTGGCCAGCAGATGCACACTGGCCCCACACCACTGCACAGCCCCTGCATTCATCCTGTGCTCCCCCACCACCAGGGTCAGCAACATCTCCCCCCGCCCCCGGCAGCCTGGCACCCCCCCAGCGTCACTGCCAGCGTGTGGGCCCAGGTCCTCAGCATTGTCCCAGGGGCTGAGTGCCTTGGACATGCTGTGCTGAGCACAGCGGCTAATTACCCTCACAGGAAAATGCTCTTTAAACTGGTAACAGCTTAAAGCAGAAGGCTGCCCAGCAATGCCCTGGCCACAGCACCCAACTGTCAATGCTGGCAGCTGCCCCCTGACACGCCTGTCCCCAGGGAGCAGGACTGAGCCCTGGGAGCAGCAGCCGTGATCCAAACACATCTGGCTGCTCCCTACAGATGCAGCATTGCCCATGTCCCCAGGTGACAAGAGAGGGGGAGGGAAGGGCAAGTTGTATCTGCACAGGGTCTTGCAGCATCAGCATAGCCTCACAGGGTCTCTGCTAGACTGAACCTTTCCAAGCGCTTGTGACATCAGGCAACTACTATAGAGATGCTTGTGTCTGCCCCCACCACCCCGAGACCAGCAGTGAAGGAAGGGCTGCATCCCACTGCCCTCAGCTGAACCAGCACCTCATGGCCCGGAGATGGAGCTCTGGGAGCTAGGGGCTGCGCTGGTCCAGGGCCAGCAGTAACAGAGATGGCTGCAGTGGCAGCTGCCCTCTGCAGGCACAGGAAAGGGAAAGCAGAGCCCTCCATGGCACCCCTGGTGATGATGACACTGCACGCTGGATGGCTTTCAGCCATGAACACATCCTGCAGCCACGAGCAGGACATGGGGACAGGAGAGCAACACTGCAGGGACTTCTTCCACAACACTCACGGCACACACTCCAGCCCAGCAGCTCGTGAAAAAACCAAAACAAAACAGTGGCTGTTTCTAGGAGCTGAGCTCCCAGCCTGCAGCACAGGAACCAGGTCTGGGGTGAGGACATAGGGGCTCTGTGGCACTGTACTTGCTGCCCAGACTGCTGCCAGAGCAACACAGCTTTCCCCACCCAAAAAGGGCCCATCCTCTGACCAGCATGCCAACCACACCAACGTCTGGAGTCTCAGCCATGTTGCTATGAGTACAGACAAGTAACTTCCACAGCAGCACCCCACAGCGATGCTGAGCGCACCTTGCTGGGACAAAAAGGATAACCACTATTTGATTCAGACTTGTTATTCATAGAATCATAGAACGCTTTGGGTTGGAAGGGACCCTTAAAGGCCATCGAGTTGAACTCCCCTGCACCAAGCAGTATCACTCCACCCTGTACCCCACCAGCCTGCCAGCTCCAGCTGCAAGCCGGTGTTACTAAACCAGCACAACTGTTTAAAGAGACTTAATTATCCAGTAAAATCTTTTCAGAGAACATTCCCTGCTATCTACCAGCTTGGGTAAATAATCGAGGCTCTTCCAGGAGAGGCAACACCCCCTCCTATCTCACTGCAAGCCAAGGGGCTGGAGGACAGGAGAGCTGCCTCTCGCTGCACACCCCAGCTTGTTCAGTTCCCCCAGCTCACAGGGAGTTACACTCACCAGTGATGCGAAGCAGCTTGGGGTTGGTTTGAGCACAAACGCCATCTGCTGTACGAGGCACACGGGTCTGAGAAGCAGACAGGAAACCTCCTGCTCACCCAAAACACAGCTCTCTGACACAGCTTCTCCTGCCAGCCCACCCAAAGCCACCTCGGAGCCCTCCCTCCAGCCCCATTACCACACATGGGGTGCAAAACAAGACCAAGGGAAGGGTGCAGTACCCAACACCTTCCTTTAGGAATGTGATGAAAAGTTTGGACCTCATATTTTGGAATACCTGAAGAGGTCTATCATCCAGCTTTTCCAGCAGCCGCCCCAGTGCCTGCTGGGCACATGGAGGCAGCATGGCTCAGGGCTAACACTGCCCCTCTGACTCCACGGCAACTCTCCGACCAACTCTGTTCATTCCCCAGAACCACAATGCTCCACACCAGTTGAGGGTCTGGACCACCCTCTCCCATCCAACACAAGCACCTGCACCCCCTGCCCATGAGCTCAGCATTTTCTTGCGGGTCTGAGGAGTGCAGCAGGAACAGGCTGCACTTCACCTTCTTGGGTATAAACCAATACTTCCTTAAAATTACACTAATATAGGCAAATTCCACTGGAATTTGTACACCAAGGGACTTCACAGCCTCCCTGCTTGAAGTTAAATGCATCTATTGATCTTTTTGTAAGATCACAGCTCAAATGTGTGATGTAACAAGACCGACCTTCGCAAAGCTGAGGAACCACACTGGTCCAGAAATCAGGAGACACTGGAACAGGCCATTTCTCTTACAGAACACAATTTATTTGGCATTTGGATGAAATGTTTCTCACAGCATCTCGAGAAAAAAAAAAAAAAAAAAAATTAGTGCCAACCCCAAAGGAAGAAGTTAAAACAAACAAAAAAACCCCGAACCAAACCAGTGTCACAGGGACTGAGTTATTATCATCGTATCAAATTTAAATTCTACATGGTATTTCACAGAATATCAAAATCTTTTATACACTGCCACAGTTAAGTCCAGTCACAAACCAACTACACAGGAGAAGCCTGCAAATGCAGCATTGGACAAAACGGTTTTCCAGGGGAAGGTAAAAAGCGGTGTCTTTCTCTCTCACAGCCTCCCAGGCACCCTGCAGCCTGCGCACTCGGGGTACGGCGGAGCACGGCCACGCACGCAGCCTGCAAGCACAGCATCGCTGCTGGCATCAACTCAACCCGCTCAACATTCAAGGTGCACAATGCTGGAAAATTAAAGCTATGTAGCAGGCAGGTAATGCAGACTGTTGTTAGGGGAAGCACATCTTTACCAGTAAAAGTGTCTGTTCCAAAGAAACACCCATTTCATGTGGAACTGGGCAATGTCAGAAACAAGAGTATGAACTCTGATTTGCCTCCTCTACACTCATCTGCTCTAATTTTAGGATCCAGCTCCCAACTTGCAAGGGAAATTTAAAAGGAATTTCTGTGTATCGCATGTTCCTTAGCTAGGGAAAAAAAGATGTTTCAGCAACTGAGAAAAGATTGTACAAGGACTGTATGAGGTAAACATTAAAACATCAGTGCTTTGCCACTGAAAAGCCACATCTGAAAGATAAAAATGTCTTTAAAAAGAGCTTCAAGTTAACTTATCCTTAGATGAAAGTACAGTAATAATTACTGGTCGCCAAAACATTTTCTCCCTAAGTGAGACTTGAGAGACACATGAACGGGCCATCACTCCATGACACCCGTGGTAGCAGAGCACCCGCCGACTGTAAGATTAAGCCTTCAGAAAAAATTTTCCACCTTCTTCATTCTTCTTCTAGATCAAAATCCTGCTATGAGTGGGTAAAGAAACAGTCAGAGGCTCAAAGTGAGACAAGCTCTTTGTACATCTGAATGAGTTTTGATCTTCTGCCCCTCTAGTGTTACAGCTAACCCAGCAGAAACCCTTCTAGAGGCTGCTGTGAGACCATGTACAGGTATCACCACTAACACCGACAGAACTGAGCATCTAGGGCTGTTCTTGAAGGAACAGAGACCTCACTATGGCACCACAGTACGTCACAAGGATGGGGAATCTGAGGAGCAGTTCTGTCCGAGGCTGCGATGGGAGGCGTGAGCCCTGCAACTTTAACACAACCGTGGTCAAAGCCATCCCAAGAGAAATGCACTCTGCTCACATGTGCTGCTGGGAAGGATGTGGTAACTCCACCTCCCCCACTGCGTTTGGAGGGACATAACATCAGTAAAGAAAAACATCCAGAAGTGAACACTGGGGAAAATCAATGCATAAAATAACTCCAAAGATCTCGTCAATCTAATGGCCAAACCAGAAAGGTCTTCCTCGGGCAAGCATCAACCCTGTAATTGGTGCTCAGGACAAACCGCTTACCAGTCACCTTGGCAAGGGCAAGGCAGGTTTGCTGAGGAGTCAACTGCTGTCAAGAAAACAATTCTTCCCCAGCTGGTCCAGAAGTCTTGAGTAGTTGTGATGTTTTCTGCTACAAAGGCTGTTACTCCAAGAGAAAGTACTCAATATTAAAAAGCTACATTAAGAAGGGGAAAAATGACAATTTTATTGCCAAATTTAACGCTCACCGAGAGGTAAATGAGCAGTACTTAGTGAGCTGCTCCATTCAAGGCAAAATTTCCCTTGTTTACAGTTAAGATGAAGGAAGATAAAATGAAAAGAGAGAAAACAGCAGCCTCCATGCCAATATACAAGTGGGAAAGGCTCAGAAGCAATGGGGAAAAATACCACCCTGAGGCTTCTACAAAGCAGCCTCCATTTGGAATAGCTACAACCAGAAGCCACCAGGAAGTTGCCAGTTGTAACAGAGCTTATTTTCAAATAAAATTCACCACAGAACAAAAAGTTAAAAAAAAAAAAAACAAACCAAACAGTAATAATAAAAAATATTTGAACAGAATCCGCAGTGTTAGGAGAAGTGTTAGGAAGGTATCTGTTCACCTCAGCCACAAAATACAGCTTCAGAGACTAAACCAAGCCAAAAGGCCTTTTGTTATTGCGCTAGGATACTACAAAAAACAAATATTCCATCTGGCTTCAAAAGAAATTGGAAGTTTTCTATTTTGCACTGCTAAAAAATATTTTTCAGGAACAGATTGTAGTAGCATAGATTTTGCATCCTACTGAAGTGTACACTATCACAGCCTGCCCTAAGACAGAGTGTAGCCAGCTTGAGAGAAGTATTAACCCTAAGAGCCTAGTTTATATCCCAGTGCTTAGCTTCACCTAGCTGGACACAGCACAAAGGTTACCACCTACAGTATGTATATATATAGATATATATATCTCTCTCACCATCCAGAAACACACGCACACGCACACACACTCGTACCTATAAAACTAAAGAAAAATCAGTACATACAATGTATAAAACGTAAGAATGTGCTCAAAAATGCACAAAACCCGCTTTATTTTCATACTTCAGAAATGCTCAATCATTTGTACGCATGGTTCTGACTACTGCTATCCATCCACTTCATAAGACCAGGGCCTGAACTCAGAGGAGGAGGATGGTAAGAGATCCCACAGGGTGGAGAATTGCTCCTCTTGTTTCGTGCCACTGCTGTTGGAGCCAGTCAAACCAGAGAGCAGGACGCAGGCAGAGGTTCGGCTCCAGGCGGAGAGGCTTCCTAACAGTGCTTCCTCCCACTCACGTGCCTGCGATTCACACGCTCTGATGGATTCAAGATTGTTAGCGAGTGTCTGAATGTCAAGACACCAGATATGATCTCAATAACAACTCACAGTTATCTGTGCAAAAGGGGTTGAATTGTCAAGACCAATCCCCACGTACAGTATAAAGCAAGACACGGAATAGAAAGTAGCAGCATATTCAACGGGGAAAGTGTCTGCTGCACTGGGAAACCACAACAGTGGGTTGAGATTTGTCATACAAGTACTATTTCTCATCATTACTAGAAAAATAAATCACATACACACCCCCATACAGTGTCTCTTTCTGCCCCTCTAGGCTTGTACCCTTCATAAGGTAGCAGGAGAACACTCACGAGGGGCATTTTTTACAAATTCCTTATAATTCATCTCATCTGCTGACTGCTACAGCAAGCCAAGGAGAAGCAGAGGCAGGAGGAGGATGGGGGGAAAGTTTAAATTATCTGTACACTGAAATTCAAACTTAAATTCAAAGTCACCTGTAAAGATCATTTTTCACTCATTATCAAAACCAACAGTGCTTGACTTTGGGTTTAGCGAGGGAGTGAATGAATCTTTCTGCCATGTGTAAGTTAAAGAATTCAATCAGAGGAGGGAAATTTAAAATGACATCTCACAGTGAAGCAAACTGCTTTATTGATTTGAGTACACTAATCTCATTATAAACCCTTGTGGAACCTGGATAAATGGTCTGGGGGCACAGGGGAAATCCCTAGAATTATGGGACTTGGATAAAGAACGAGTGTCCAATTAGAATTAAACATAATGTATAGTGCATGTTGATCACTTCTAAATGGTATCTGTAGAGCAGTAAAGAAGTGAAATGGAGGGAGGGAACACACTTACATGCTAAATATAGCATGCAATAAGAAAAGCAAGAACAACGGTCTTTTCTCCAGGCCAGTCTTGTGCAACTGTTCACTGTAAAGGAGTTGAACTACAAAGAAAAACACCTCAGTCTTCCTTATGGGATTATAACAAACAAGGGCTCCCAACAGTGAAGTCAGACTGCATCAAAGTTAATTGCTCCCTGTCTCTTCCCTAAAGTACAACCTAACAAGTGAGGATTCTACCAAAGGAACACAAGCATTGCAGAGACCCAATTTTCTTTATGGGCCAGAAGTTTACCCAACAATATGAGATTTTGCAGCTATCAACAGCAAATCATTTTAATCGCAAATCCTAGTTTTCTTAGTACCCACTTGTCACACATTGTGTAGACCATTCACCCTCCAGTTCCTATGGTGTTCTGAAGCAGCAAGGCAGATCAAAGCACGCAGAACTTTTATACCGTGTGACTTGTACTTAGTGGCACATGCTTTAGCTCCTCGGTGCTCCCACCCTGTAAAACAGGCCCCCAGCCCCTTCCCCTGCAGTGCCGTCTTCTCGGCCTTTTCCAAGTGTAGCACTGAAGCAAGAAAACAACCGATTGAATGGTGACTTCCTCCAGCCTCCTCCGTTGTCTGTTCCCTGGCTCCAGTGGTGTCCAGCCAAACCCAAGCAGCTTTTTACTGATGTAGATTTTGTTTCCTCTCAAGTTAAGGAAAAACAAAAACAAACAAACAAAAAAAACAATCCAAAACCAAACTACCCATACTTTTCACCTCCTTAGAAGTCAAAGGAATTCTCTGCACTCTTTTCCATAGCCAATGGAATAAAAGAGCAGTTATACAATCCATATTTACAGGACAAACCGATTAGTGAATGAATAATGACAGCCAAAAAATGAGAGGCACAATCCTAATCTAGAACATAAAAGCTGTGTTCCAAAAACAAAGTGGAGATTCCTTCTGAAGTTCAAACAACAGATTAGTGTTTGTCTGTGCAAACAGTTGCTAAAACTCTGACCAGTGATGGGCTTTTTACTCCTTTATACAATGGTATTGAGAGAACAGTGGCTGTGATGGCTGCCCGTAAGAGTTTCTGCCGGTGTGGTGTCATTTAGCGGTGTGTCAGGAGGGACAAGAAAGGTGCTGCTGTCAGCAGAGTCTTCCAGCTCCACTGGAGAAGGACCAACTGAGGGAGGAAGTGATCCCTCTGTAAGCTGTGGGGATACATCACAGTTTCCTAGTGATGGAGGACTGCTTTGCACAGTCTGAGAAAGAACTCCATCTGCAAAGGACAAAAAACAAGCAGAATCAGAACATGAAGTGTATCATTTCCCATTCCCAAATAGATTTACTGTCTGTATTTCTGGAAGCTCTGAGTTTTTCATTAATGCATAAAGAGATGAGACTGCACAAGAGGAATATTATGTAGTAAAAATAAAACTTCGATGTATAAATAAGGTACTCGCACTAATCAGGCTCACTTATCTTGTGAGACATGCTGCTATAAAACCCCAAATTGGAACGATTTCTACAGTTACATGAAGCAGCTGCAAAGCTGAAGAGCTCTGGGTGAATCATTAGAAAGGGATATTTTTGGTCAGTTCTTGGGGGGTGTGGGTGGGGGAAGCGGGGAGGAGAGAAGACGCTGGATGTATTTTATTCAAGATCTTTTGTACTTGACATTTGTTCTTGGTATTTTCAGTAACAATGTCTATAGACCTATCTCCAAAAGACCAGAAAAGTTACCAGCGCAGTGCAAACTAGGTAATCGGCAACCCATCCAAGGTAAGGCTTCAAAATAGGTAATGTCTAAGAGTTAAATTGCTGGCAGCATGAGCCCCACTTGTAGTTTAGGTGATCCAAAGAACCTTTCAGAAAAATAAAGCTTGATGATACAAGTTAACAAAAGACTTTTCCATCACAACATAGATTTTTATCATGAAATATATTTTGTCTGTCACAATCACTATACCACGATTATAGTTTAAAACCAAAAATCTACACTCTAGCCAAAATGAAAAAAGAGAAAGAAAAAATAAGTTATTGCCTGTGTACCTGGAGTGGAACAAAGGATGCTGTCTGGATTGACGGAAGCTTCATAAGGAGGAGGTGGGTCATCTGGATGTTGAATGTCTGGATACTTGTAAGCAGTATAGGGTGGAGGTGGATCATGGAAATGAAACGCCCCACCTTCTCCATCATCTGAAAGATGCAGTGGAGTAAGGCCAGTTCCAAAACCATCAGGACCATAATCAAAACCAGGCATCCTGCGACCCAAGTTAAAATGGTGCACTATATTTCCAAAAAAGAAAAAGTAGTAAGTGACTTTATCCCATGCTTTCTTCTTCAATTTAAAGCAGATCTCAACACCTTCTTTCACTTTTCACACCCAAGGAATTCATATCTCCTGAAGACCTAAAAAAGTCTACATAACCTATACAAGTCAACTCACTGCAGTTACACAATACCCAGGCACACCTGCTCCCAGCCCGTTTGTCCTCTTCAAACTAAGAGGATCACTCACACATTGAAAATATTTCATATCTGGGCCACATACAAAAAACAAAACCCAAAAAACCCGAAAAACCTAACAAACCAACTTTTCCACTAGTGGAAATGACCAGTTCAGGCAGCCAGTGCAGAGCTACATTTGGGTACAGTTCTGACAAATCTATAACTAGACTATGCTGATGTCTTCAACAGATTTGTGTTTCTTCTGCTCTCTCTATTCTGAAGTACATACACAAGTCTTGGTACAGATACAGGCTACTTACAATTTGCTCCAATCAAAGACTCTATGCGCTCCCTCCGCCTCTGGCGTAACCGGTGGACCATGAAAAGCAGCAAAGAGAGGATGAGGAAGGAGGAAATGCAGCTAACGATCAGACGCATTCCACCAGCCATTGAGTCAAACAAACTGTTGCCATCTGTTACATAAAACATATAAAAGAAGCCTGTTACTTTTGTTCAAGACTTTTTCTTGCTGTTCTTCTGACAGTAACAGATAAATGCAGAGTGAAGATTCATTAGCCTGGTTTGATACTTCTCCATATTTCAAAAACATTAGAAAATTATGAATCAGCGGGTGATCGTCTATTTATTGCAAGAAGATCTAAATGTTTCTAAAAATATCTTGAGCAGCAAAACAAAGTGTTGAAGGCTTCAGGTCTCTAAATATGGGGGAAAAGGAAAGGTTAATCATGGCCTTTTTACACATCCACTTGTCTTCCTGGCATGGCTGATGATGTTACACTAAAGAGGACAGCAAGCCTGGAAGCTGTGGGAAAGGCCTGAGAACTGGCATATCTATACACTCTTTCTACATGACTTCTGGGTATCAACCTTTACATGTCCAACAAGATATCTAAAAATTGTCATTATCACCAAGACGCGGTCATCTAAATTACCTGTGTCATTGGTACATTGCTTAGCACAATTAAGCGACAGGAACTAAAAATGCCTTAAAACATTGAGTCAACATGATAATTATCTTTCAGGAACTGAAGAGATTAAGGTAAACTGGAATTAATCTTTTCCTAGAATCACACAGAAAGCAGTGGCAGAACATAAAACAGACACAGGAGCTTAGGGTTTTGAGAGCTCTATACCATTGCTAAGCAGATCACACTTGGAAGGCTATTGTGAGCAAATTATCACGGTTCTACCAGCACCTGACACAAGAGGTATTAATTTTTCCACAATTCAACTAATCACACTTCATTATGCTTAAGTAGCACACATACATACAGATATGCTACACAAAGAAAAATGACCTAAAAATGACTGTGCCTTGCTCTTGGCACCAATTTGCCAGTGAAGAGCTCTGAAAGAGAAATGCACCCAGGTTAGGTGTGGATAAGAAACAGATGAAGTGACTGCACAGCCTGGTCACCTACTGCTTCAGGACACAAGCACTACCAGGCACAAACCCTTCTCCACAGCCACCGCAGGGCCACCACACTTTGGAGAGCAGCCAGACCCTGGCTGCTCTCCTGCGCCCACCACAGTGGCAAGAGCGCTCTCAACGCTTTCACTAACAGCAGCTAAAACCATACTAAACATTCCTTACAAAAGAAAGCTACAACACTCACAAAAAAAAAATCAAGTACTGACGTGTTACAAATGCTAGTAACCAAAAAATTCACCTCATTTATACACGGTTAAAGTACATGGCTAACAGGCCGGTATTTATTACATAACACATTCTTGGCAAGAAGAAATTAAGTTAATAGTGTGCTACACACAGAGTTTGAATGCTACACCCTCTCAAATCTGGCTGTGCAGTACAAAAGCCTCTGTGCTGTCAAGCCTTTCAGCAGCTCATTGTCAGAGCTTAAACCCATGCAGTCACACACCTACCAAGCAACACACCCTGCTGAACACCACAGACCTGCCACTATTCCTCCTCCCTTTCATGGCAATGCTGACTTCATGATCATAAATTAATTATAACAACTGCCTTAAATAAAGTGAATTAACTATACACACAGGTGAGCATGACACAGTCTAGGAGGCAGAGAGTCCAACTTCCACATATTATTCTGTTTAGGCCAGCTACAACTGCAGTTCTTGGCCCTTCTGGGGTATCTTGGGCCTCTATCACACTGTTCCCAGCCCGTGAGAGCTCCCAATGTTCAACCTGTTTGTCTTGATAAACTATTGTCATGTAAAGCCCTAGCTTTTTAAGAAAGACAAAGAGCAAGCTTGCATAGAATAATTCATTACAGAAATTTCTAATACACATAAATACAAACAGATTATTTCAGAAAAGCTGGTTTACACTCAATACAATAGTAATACCATGTATCCACACCAGTTTAGCTGTCAGAAAAGCTTCTGCACCACCAACTCTAAGTATGTATTTTATTACATTTTCACAAATAAAGAGTTGCAGGTCTGTCTAAACAAGAGCCACATAGAAAAACTATTTTCTACCACATCCATGGAGCAGCAACAGACAGACTACCTTGGTTTCAGTATTAGTACATGAAAGATTTTCCTCTGTTATTTATCTTCAACTAAACGAGGAGAAGCATCTTTCAAGAGAGTATAGCTGTGATTGCTCAGCCCACTCCTACCACTAAAAAATTCCCCTACTACCAAGTCCTTGAGTAATATTCGTTATCCACTTGTAATCGTTGCTCACCCACTCACACTGTGAGAGCTGATTACCTGCCAACCCAACAGCAGGATTTATTTCCCTCCGGTCTCTCCTTGGGTGATTAATTTACTTACCGATTGTAAGTTGATTAGTAAACTGTTTTCCTTCCTTTGCAACACAGCTTAGAGAAGATCTATGTAAGAATTGGACACGGATAAATACATACTGATTAAAGAAAGTAATTCATTAATTTTGTCATCTGGCATAGTCATTTATAAACACCCAGAAGGAAAACTGGAATGCTTCATTTAAAAATTTCAGTGTTTACCACTAGCTGAAGTAACTTCATTATGAAGGAAGTTTGACAACTGCTTGATGGTTCTTCTCTCAAAAACTAAGTTACTAAAAAAACCCAAAACAGAACACTTCAGGCAAGAGTATAATGAAACAGTCTTATTTAGCATCAGTACAGAAAGAAGAGCTTAAGGATCAGAAAGGATGTGGTAAAATACACTCTTCAAATCAGTATTCATGAAATAGCAAATCCAGCAATAAGCAAGGATTAAAGAACACGGCATGAGGTTATGCCAGGTCATCTTATCCTGGCTGCTGGATGATGCTTTGCTGACACTGTTCCCAAAGATTAAAAAAAAAGTGAAGCCAAAGTCTTAACTGCTGATAAGAGTGGGAGGAAGACTCCTGTTTTCTCCCCACTCTTTCAACGACCAACCTGCAAAACTAGCTATGAACATCTGTTAAACTTAACCCTCAGAACAAATGTGAACGACAGCAAGGAGGAGCCAGTGGCCTTTAATGATTCACGTCTGTAGCTAAGACAAGACAGCCTGCAAATTTGGAAGCCGATAAGCACCCCTGTTTTGTAACAGACTGAAATAGAAGCCTCAGATGGGAAGAGTTGATGATCTGTGTTTTCCATAGGAGTTCAGAACTATTTTCTTAGTGCACACAGAGAAGATCAGGCTCTTTTTTAAAAACCCCAGGAAGTAAAAGTGTCACAGAATAGCTGAGGTTAGAAGGGATGTCCTGCGATCATCTAGTCCAACCCCTGCTCAAGCAGCATCAGCTAGAGCAGGTTGCCCAAGACACAGTCCAACTGGGCCTATGCCCACCGATGGAGGCTCCACAAGCAATCTGCTTCAGTATTTGACCACCCTCAGAGTAAATTAAATGAAAGAATTTTTTTTTTTTTTTCCAAACCTCTCTACAGAAAAATACCTGCCCCCCAAATGGTGACTGACAAATAGTTCAGAGTCAGCTGAAGACTTTACTAATACAAAACAAGAAGCTGCACCGAGATGCCAAACCAAATAACCAAGGTTGCATATCCTGATTACTACTGAAACTTTGGATCATTTGTAACTCTTCTTCCCACATGATCCCTGAACACCAACTTCCACACACAAATGCTCGTGTCCAGAAAAATATTCCTGATTAGTGCTCAAGAGAAAAGTCTTTTATTTTCATGACAACTAAACATGACAAAGAAACCATGCAAGATGCTCTACTAAAAATCCACATTAGTGTCAGCCTCCATACAGGAAATAAGCTACGGTTTCTCCCATATAAGTAGCATCAAGGGTGACTAATTATTTCTAGTCACAGACTCAACTGTTTCATCTTCCATGATTTGAGAGCTTTCCCCACAGGGAGTTTCCGTCTAGCAATGTCAAAGCATTAAAAGAATGCATCATTTTAAACTAAGTTATAGCCAGAGATAATCAAGTTAAGCAGTGAACTCATTTTTCTTGATAAAACTGCAGCAGTCGACTCTTACCTGGGTCTAAACATGTAAATTTGCAGCACTCCTTTGGATCTTTTCGATACTGCTGACACCCCTGGGGCCGTTCACACAAAGCAGCCACACACATTTCAGGTTCACCGTTGTGACATGTGCAGCTCAAACAGGGATCATTCCCTTTTGGGGTGAAATAGTAGCCTTCATCGACAATGTTGTCTTTGATATCAACGCAAGTCTGGCCTGGAACGGAAACACGTGTCAATATCCAAGTGTCTGTGAGCCTGCCAGACAGCAGCCCAGCTTATTGTGTTACATCAAGTGATTCGTAAACATAAGCAGACCACATGTTACAAAGTCACACCTTTACATTAAAACAACTTTGAAAATGGATCTCCAAGGAGTGAGGAAGAGAAGGGATAGTTTGGAGGCACACAGGGATGATTTCCTGCTCTTAATTGACACACTTTCAGGCATCCTCTCCAATATGCAGGAAAGCACACAGTGGGAGAAGTTTCAGCTTCACTGTCAATGCCTGCTGCAGCTCCCTCCCTCTCTCCTGGTCCTTAGGAAGAGTTAGATCTTTTCTGGACCAAACCCGAAGGCCACTCTCAACTGGCCAGGTCTAAAAAAAGGAAGCCAGGCAATGGAACTTCCACTGACCTAGCTGCATCTTGACCTGTCCAGCTGAGGAAGTTGTCATGTATCCATTGTCCTTTCCTTCCACTGACCCAAAGGCAAGTACCAAAACCAGAGAGAGGGAACACAGATAGAGCTGGGACCTGCCACCTGAAGCAACTGCTCAGGGATGGCGGCCAAGGAGGTCTCCAGCTCAATCTTCTGCTCCAAGCAGGGTCAACTATGACATCACAACAGGTTGTTCAGGGCTTTATCTAATCTGGTCATAAAAACCTCCAAGAGGATAGAGGCTGGACAACATCCCTGGGAGTCTGTTCCACTCTCGACCTTCCTCACAATTAAGTAGTTTTCCTTGGCATCAGTTCAAGTATCTTGCTTCAATTTAACTTTCATTGACTCCTACCACACACCACTGTAAAGAGCCTGGCTCCACCTTCTTGATAACCTCTCTCTGAGTACTGGCAGGCTGCTACCAGGTCCCTTGGAAGCCTTCCCTTCTCCAGGCTGAAGGAGCCCTATTCCCACTGCCTCACCTCAAAGGACAGGCGCTTCGGCCCACAGCACCATCTTGATGGGTCCCACTGAACTCACCTTAGTTTTTCAATGTCTTGTCAACAATTTTCTTGCACTGAAAGGTCTGAATCTGGACACAGTCCTCTTTTGTTCAACTTACACATCTGATATCCTCACTCTGGTTACTTTCTTGGCAGAGCCATCGCCTTCCTTACATCAACCCAAAAAGATGACCAAAAAGGTAATTTTTTGATCATCATTGACTAAAACCACGTCCTTCAATATTAGACTCCAAGATTTTACCACATCTCAAGGTAGACAAGGCAATATCCTGTCTTCCTAATTTTCAGTATTTCAGGTGCAAAAGCAGGCAAAGAAGGGCTAAAATGTCCTCCTTTGCCATTCTGTAAGTCTTTATCCTGCTGTAAAGAAAAAGCGAGGCAGAAAAACTTCAAGAACTGCACTACAAGTTCAACAGTTTTCTCCTCCTTGCAAAGGAGCACCATCTGTATCAGGTATTTTAAATATTACCTGAAAATACTGCCAATACCTCTGTTGGTATGAAGCCTTTTGGAGAAAAAAAAAAAAAAAAAGGCAAGATACAGAACCGACAAGGGTTCCATTTATTACACTAAGCCATTTATTACACTAAGTCTGCAGTTCCACTTGCTTTCTCCAGCCCCTCCAGTTCTAATAATTGGCTGGAAAGAATTTGCATTTGCTATATTAAAAATAAACCAGAAAGAAGTCTGTCCTAATTTTCATGCGAAGTTAATAATTTAAGAGTGATATTTATTAATAAGGAACTTAAAAAAAAAAACCCACTTTTTTTTTTCCAAGTATATTTTGGGGTTGATGTAGCTGCTTAACAATTATTTTTTACTGAAGATCTGTACTGTGTCTGACAAACACACATTATGATGCTTATTTATTTAAACCAAGCAGAAACTTAACTTCCCTCTCTTTTTAATTCACCATGCAAAAGATAGAAAGCATAATTAACCTCTTCCTCTACATTTATTATATGCACATTTAAACAAGCAACACAGTTAACAATGAACTAAAACCAACTTACTCCTTTTGCAGAGGAATGAAGATTTCTCATAGCAGTTTTCAGCATACCAGCTGTGTAAACCATGGTGCCGAAGGGTAGGAAAATGGAAACACTGAAGCTGGGCACAAAGAACGTTTTCATTTTCAGACATAGCCGTACCAAAGATAGGGTCAGGGGGTAAAAATACTTCTGAAGAGCCTAGAACAAGATGTATGGGTATAAGCAGCCTGTGGGTACGCACAGCTTCAGAAAGGCTCTGTAACATCACTCATTTCATGCACACCAACTCTGCTACAAGGCCACTGTCCTCCAGCTTTAGCTTCCATTAGCAACATTCCTCCAAGGCAAACAGCAGGGAGGGAAGGGGTGACTCAGAGAGAAGAGGCTGCTGTTTTCAAAGTACTGGGTAATTTTGTCATTCTGCACCAGCAGGAGAGATGTTCCAGTATCTCTACCAAGTGCTGCTTTCCAGAGGCCCATATGGTTTGCCTGCCAATAGTCATACAGCTCTTCAAACAATGTTAAGTTTGGCCCCACTTGCTACTAGTTGAGCAAGAATTCATCTCACTCTTGTACCTGGCACTCTGAGGATCTACTAAATCTTTCAAGGATGTGTGCACATCTCTCCTGTGCAGTGCACTCAGAGCCGCTCCCCTCCGCCTCACGCCATTCATTCAGAGTGCGGAGCAGCATGATGCCAAGAAGGATGCAACGCAGCTTCTGCTGCTGTTGGACTGCTTGGTCCTTCCAGCTCTTAAGAGACTCTCTTGTGATGGGTTTCAAGCAGTGCAAGAGGTGTTGAGGGCATCTTCTAACTTTTAAAATTATGTTTCTGACCAGTGTCTTACTTTACTGTTAAACCTGCTGGCATGCAAAGTTGCAGGCATTAATGGGAGACCAAGACACAGCAACTGTGAAAATTAGCCTATTTTGTTTGTTTTCAGAAGCCTACTTTCCAAATCCGTGTGCTTAAACATTGATTTTAACAGCTCTTGCAGTTCACGTAACACAGAGTCTTCTCACATGATGGTCCTTTCAAGTGCTGTTAGGTATGATGGGGTTTTGTCTGTTTATTTTTTTAATGCAACTAGATTCTACTATCATGAGGGCTTACCTTCCACATCTCCCAGTAATAGATGAAGATTTCCAAGCTATAGGACCCTAAATCATTTTTCAAACAGACACCAGGAATTCACAGTCTGCCTGGCTACAAGTCAATGAAGCATAAGTTTTTCAGAAGCTACTGACTGCTACTATGTACTACATTTCATGTAAGTATCCCTTTATTAAACAGAAAGCTTGCAAAACAAAAGAATACACAGTATTGAGGTTTAAATTTATATAATGCATCAAGTTAAATAAATCTTAAAACCAGGTATGATGATTTTTCTGTATTTTCTGCCGCCCTGGTTGTAAACACTCTGTCAGCAGATGGCAGTGCAATCAACTTTCCAAAAAGCAAAGAAAGCTCCGTTTAAGGACAACGTTGAGTTTTTGTCTTGGGCTGTGCAGGAGAAACCCAGCTATATCAACAGTTTTGTCCTCACCAGAAATCCCTATTATGAGGAAAATTGAACTTTCCTCCCTCCCTTTCCCCTGCTGTCCAAAAACCTCTTTAGATGATTTAGTTTAAGGAACTAATTTAAATGTTCCTGCCTCCACAAGGAGCAGTTTCCCCTGAATATTCAGTAAACTGTTCACTCAAGTAACTAAAGAAATCAGTATTTTTGTGCATGGCAGCACAGTAACCAAGTACTGTCATTTAAAAAAAAAAAAAAAAAAAAAAAAAAAAGCTCTGCAGGGTTCTACTACTTCCCATGTGTCCTTCCAAGGAAGGATTTTTTTTCAAGATGCAATTGTTTAACAAAATTCTGTTCATAATTACAGGTCTGTACCTAATAGACAGTTTTCCTTCCAGATTTATATGAGAAGACAACTATTCAGATTAAATGCTAGACTGGAATTCACAATGCTGATGCTTTAAAAAAAAATCCACTTTGGTTTAAATTTTCCATTACCTAAGCCAGTACAGCATTTAGACATTCAATTCTACACATAAGAGGTCATGTAATGACTGTAAAATTAACTAATCCCTCAACTGAGTTAGCTTAAAATAGAAGGTGCAGAAACATAACTTGGTATTTTCAGCAGAGGGAGCTGCTTGGTTTGCAATTGAAAAGGTACCGCCAGTGATGCCTGGGATTAGGCAAATTTTATCTTGGTTTAAGTAAACTATCTTAAGTACTTTAAAATGAAAAAAAAAAAATCCAAAACCTGGGTAATTCTGCAAAATTCAAGACTAACATATATAAAAATTACCAATTTTTTTTAAAGCTAAACCTCACAAATATCCTACAATAGGTCTGTGCAAATACTAGAATCGGGAACCAGCAGTTCATCTCGGCATTCACCACAAAGAATGAGAAACTACAGTACTTTCCTTTTTCTCATTTTATTTGGGCTTTCCCTTGATTAAACTGAAAAACACATTCTTTCCACAAGATGTCAACATGAAAAACTATGAAACTTCTTACCCTTGAAAATAAGACATGTGTATTAAATATTAAACTCTATTGATACTGTAAAGCAAAGCAGTTCCCCTACACTATTTAAACACTATCACTGAAAGAAGTTATGTTGTTCTTGCAAATAATAATCATGCTTTTAAGACAGTGTCCACGGGCCATTTAACTAAGTAATCATTTGAGAGGCCTACCTTTATAAGCTACTTCCCAGTGACCTTCTAGAGAGTGATTTCGATTTGTGATCACATACTGATATCCAACCCAGAACCTGCAAAAAACCCCTCAGGTTAGATTCTAGATAGGACTCAAAAACATACTAACAAATGAAAATAAATTACACAAAACCTTACACTGTCTTTATATTTAAAAAGTAACTTTCAAAACACCCTGATTTTTTCCTTAACATTTCAGCCCATATATTGGCAATGTAGAGAGAGATGCTACAGTTCAGGAATAGAAGAAAATACTTGATAATTTTTTATGCTTACAAATGATAACTCACCGCCTTTTATTTCTACTCATAATAAGCTCCTTATTCTGCTGTTACAGCACCTCTTCAGCAACTCAATCCCAAAAGCATCAAGAAGTCAAGTATTTTATAAACATAAACAATTTATAGCAGACTGTTCCAAATGAAACCATCTAACTCTCCAGAGCTGGAAATACGCCATTACTGAACCACTCCTGGGGAACTCTCATGGCAGCCCATGAGACCAACAATAAACCCAGAGGAAAAAAACCAAACAAACAAAACAAAACGAAGGAATTACGCTTGTTGTGAACTGAATGAGATATCTAAAGCCAACAGCACATAGTTCTTACAACTCAGAATGGCTTTTTACTTCATTCTTATCTCCAAATTGCAGTCTTTCGTACTTAACGGAAATAAAAATTCTGCTGAAAAATTTAAACAATTATTTCTATGCAAGGTAGTGCAGCAATAGGTGATTGTAAAATCCATCTACCCTGTTGCAGTTCAAGCATATTAGTATGTTGCTGAGACAGCCTGAAGATAAAAAGACTGTTGAATTGTAGCCTGTTAATGTTAATTAAACCATAAAATAGTGATGACCACTGCCAAGCAGTCAACCTGCATGTTCATACTGGGTTATTAACAGCAAATCAATTTTACCATTAGATTTTCTAAGCAAACTGATGTACCCAGTGTTTGTATCCCACAGAAATCATTCTCACATGATACAAGATCTTTGTCCTTTCCTTCCTACTCACCTACGCTGGTCCTTCCTTACAAATGTTTTTTCTTCCAAGTCCCACTCCTGTGCCAGGATAAACCTTAGCTCCTGGTCTGCAGTGAAGGTGGCGAGGGATCCATTCACCCGCTGACATGTCTGCACAGCGTCCCAGTAGTTCTCCCCATTTAAATACACTCTGTAACAGCTGGCTGTGCCCTCATAGTGGTGCCAGCCTGTTGGGCACTTTCCTAGGAAACATGAAGAATAGAAGGGAAACCATTCCCCCCAAATTAGGATCTTCAAGATGAAGCGTCCTAATCAGTTTATGACAATGCAATGCATAATCACCTGGATGTGTACATACAACATACTGAGCACACAGCACCAGAAGGAGATGCCTGCATGACAGATCACAGAAGACTTAACTTTACTACAGCTTTTGATAAAGGAAATTTTTTTAAAATGTGTTTCAAACTATGCAACTCCTAGTAATGTTTCATTCCACTGTGACAACCTTTAAAGTCTTTAATTAAGACTGATGATCTACTGTGGAAGATATTTCCCTGCACATCTTTATAAATCCAATCAGTTCGATCAGTCCAAGTCAAAACAAGCAGCAAGAAGCAGGAAGAAAAAACCAGAGGTGGCCAATTTAATGATTCTGTCTATTAGGTGGTTAGCAATTCATCCAACTTCCTGTAAAGTTTTCAACCTACTTTTACAAACAGGCTCAGTAGTATTCATATAATCCTGCTCCCATAGTCAGTCACTGAAAACAGTGGGGGTTCTGGAGCAGTTGTTTGCTTTGGAAAAACATCACTGCAAAATGGATCTTTAGCAAGTAAGGAGGTGATGGTGTAACTGCTGTCTCTGCTTTCTCTCAATTAACTCAATTGGGGGAATATAGAACAAAAGCCTTGAAGCATTTCTGGATGAAATGGGCCCATGGACTTTTCACTGGCATTCTTGGGGGCAATGGGTAATTAACAGGTAGAAGCACAGAGGCAAATAAAACTTAAAACAGGCAGGAACCGTACCATGATTTTAGCACCTGCATTTGCAGTATTAATTTTACACAACACCTAAGAATGGAACTTTAAATTCATAATTTGTTGTATGGTCATTGCATGCATTCATACAGTTCCTGCTATCAAGTCTCTATTCCCTTCAGAAACAGTGATCTTTATCATCAAATAATGATATATGAACTTAGATGGGAAGCCCTTTCATTAAATGTCATTCCTTATTCTCCATTTTTAAGGGATCTTTTAACATCTACTGTTCACATCACTAAGATGGGACAGAATACAGTATCAATCAGACTGCAGAGCATATTAGATATCAATTTCTAAGCTGCTTTATTGTCTTCTAGAAATTTTACTAACATACTTTATCTACCAGAATCAATGACAAATCAAAATACCTAATTTAGTAAGCATTTATGTAAAACAAACAAACAAACATTTAAAAACAAAAAATAAAATCAACGAAGGTGAATTTTCACTTTTGCTAATCACTTCTATTTCAGAAGATCATCATAGTCCAAAGCAATCATTCCCAATTACTGCCATAATGTCTGTCCCACCCCATATCCTCTCCCTAACCTGTCCCATCCCTCCCTCCAAGGTTAATCAGTGCTGTCTCATTCCCAAACCACTCAATGAACCCAGGAGCAAAGAGATCAGAGGAAACTTAGATGTTCTGAGACTGCAGAGATGCAAAGCAGCAGCCTCAATGAGCTACGATCAGTGGGAAGGACCCTTGCAAGACATTTATAATGCTTTAGATAAGGCTGGAACTAGGATGCCAACAGTGGCAGTAGCAGTGCTGCAGGTGAGAGGGTAGGATGACACTGAAAGGATATTTTTGGAGATTCCTGACTGACTGATGAGAGTAACATGGTGAAACCCATTCAAGTGCTACATACTTCCTTGACAGACTTTGCCTTTAGAGAAACAAGGGAAGAATTTCCTCAAGTTCCCCACTCTCTAAAGAATACTTTTCCTGTTAAAAAGGATACAAAACCCACAACATCAGAGATGCACTTAATTAATAATAGTACAACATCTTCAATATCATCTTCAAATTTACTTCAATCAAGAGCATCCAATTTGAGTTTCCCCTCACTTTCCAGGGGAACAATACTCCACACAAGCTCACGTCAAGAGCTGAGGGCTGGACTATCACCCCTGCTACAGGCTGAAACCATCACTTAAACCACGGGCTTAATTTTCCGTAATTGCAATGAGTTATATCAGAAAATTGTAACTCTGGTTTCACAAAAACAAGATTACTAGTGAAACAGAATTCTTTGCATGCACTGGCTTGCTATGTAAACTATGCAATATAATAGGACATGTATAAAAGAAAAGTACAAAAACCTTAAAAAGCACCGCACATGAGAAAATCTGGTCCGAATGAGACCGGAAAGAGAAAAATCTATTACTTTCTCCATTAAAAAAATCAACCAAACAAACAAACCAGCCTAAAATAATAAATTAATTAGTAGAAAGATGGCCCTCATTTCCCAGTCTGCAACTTACTGCTAAATCGGACAGGCTGTGCCACATTGACAGTGTGAAAGCGGGTTGTCTCTCCTCCTCTCCCTCGAGTGTGCCTGGAGTCCACATTCTCCTTCCCATGGTAAGTTCTCTGGTCCCCTGTCAAGCCTGGGGATCAGAAGGAATAGTTAGTACTGGCGAAAAATGCAAGCAAAGGCAGCTTTCATTTTACTAAACTTTCTCTGGGTTTTAATTCAAGACATGTATGATAACTAATGAAGTCTGGTAAACAAAGATGGGAGGTCCCTGCAGTAACAGCCTGGCCACTTGACACAGTACATAACCAAAAACTGAAATGAACCAATAACCCATTACATGGGTCTTGCAGCATAAGCTAAATAATTTGGCAGATTCTCAAGAGCCCACAGTTGTACACAGGACATGACACTCATCATTTCAATTGCTGCAGCAGATGCATCATCCCCAGTGCATTTTATCTGTTCCTGTTTACAAAACTGCCCACTCCCCAGATGCTTCATTTCACAGTTGTGTGTTCAAGGATGTAAGACAATTTCTCCAATACCTTTCACAACATATTCTCTGAGACCTAGGACAAAATTAAAACCAGGAAAGGAAACCTCTCTTGAGCCAGAAGAACAAGGTTTTTCATTGACTTTCAAGCTTCTAAAGGAGACGTTAATTCATTGTTTCTGAAATGAAAGATGTGTATACCCTCATCTCAATCTCGGCTTCTAACAGACCTATGTGACAACTAGATTCAGTAACTTAGGAACACATCACACAATGTTATTCCAAGAGAGGGGTTTCAGCTCCACATGCCTACCAGAAGTAAATAAGGAGCACACAGTTCAGGTGAAGACACTGCGGGATAGGCCATAGCCAGCAAAACTAGCAAGATCCAAAGCAGGAAGGTTCAGTGGTGGGGAGAAACCTTTGAGAAAGATGGAGATGAGTGCCCAGAAAGATTAACCTGGAAACAAGGGATTAACCTTAAAAAGGAGAAAAATCAAGAACCCAAGAAAGAGGACATTAGAAATATCCACTAGTATGTTATTTAATACTACTAGATGTTATTAAAGGTAATAGAGTTTAACCAGCACAGAGCTATGCACATATTAATTTCTATATTAAAAAACATCAGTTTATTTTCCTTCAAAGCTGATTAGCTCTATTCAGCATAGCTAAACCAAATAAACCAGACAAGGTCCCAAATAAAGAGGAGCTACACAGTCTTCTTCAACAGGTTTAACTACACCTGTTTAAAATATATTCAAAACTATGTCAATAAAACTTCCTCCTTTCAGACTATCTTTAAAAGTCAAGAAGTCCACAGCAATTTAATGGTAATTTAAACACAGAATTGTAGACTAGTGTATTACATGGAGGGAAGGATCTCCAGAAAACCCACCATCAAACAGTGCACTCCTTGGAGCAAACATCAGCACCAATAAACAAAAAATACTCTCTAGCCAGAGCCCAGAAACAGCAGTGAAGCTTTGCATTCATCTGGCTCTAGCATACCACGTTTGCCCTGGGTTAATGGGATAAGCAAGGGATATTTAATTATCACATTATCCTAGGAATTACATGTCTATAGAGATCACCCATTAAGAAATGGCCGTGCATATAATACAGTCACTCACATAGCCTTACAGGAACAAAGTAATAATTCTACTGTTCAATATTAGAATATGCTATTTATCTTAGGCAAGCAGTTCAGTCAGTGTGCATTTCAAAGGACACAAAATGGTAACATAATTTGACAGTGAAGATCACTGATCTTTTTTATTACTTTAAAGGCCAATCTATTTTTAGTTTTAGAATTTGACTGTTCTTAATCCTAATGGTTCAGTAGCAGGATTTACACTATGATTTTCAGAGCGATGCTGAGACACTAAAAAAGCAAATCTTGAATTATAATAAGACTTCAAAAATAACACTAATTAATGTAGAATGCTTTATCAAAGATAAACTGAGCTCAGCATGGGAAGCTCTATTTTCCCATGGCATCAAGTGGTAACAACTAAATGCAAAAGAACCAGTAAAAACCAAGCACACAAAAGAATTAGCTCCCTTTCATAAGTCAGAGCAGATGCAACACCATATGGCTGACCCTCCACAGCTAAACAGAACGCCCACAAGGACTTAACAATTTACCTTCCCCAGGAATAAACCAGAAGTTCCCAGGTTTTAACACACAAGGTTAAGAAAGGGTTACTTGGGCGAACAGCTTCAATTGATGGAATTTAGGCCAGATGCTTTGAAAAATAGCTACACAGATCCCACACAAAGTGAGTTCAGTCAGTCCCAACCCGGGAAGCAGGACATTCATTGCTCCCCCAGCATCCACCTGTCAGCAGACTCACCACTGAAACCAGGCAGGACTGGAGAGGCAGAAAGCAGCCACTACAGCTAACTTCTCCTTCAAGCCCAACACTGTCAGCTGCTTAATAAACTGGTGCTCTTCAAATATTAAATAGCTTCTATTTGACCTGAAATTCAGGTCTCTGAGAAAAGCAACAATGACAGGTTTTTCCGGGGCAATAGAAAGCGAGATGCTACCAAATCTCTAAGTCATTTCACTGCCATGAAAAGCCATCACTGATTTTGGTGGCAAATGTGTAATTGGACTGGTTTTCCATTGTTCTTTTTCAATATTCTGCAGAAGAATTCTCCATGTACTTTGCTGTTCCTGCTTCCTTTATAAGAATATTTTTATCTTTAAAAACAAATTAACAGTGCCATGGACTAAGCTTTAAAATAACAACCTAAAACAGAAGATCACAACCTAAATGTCTGTTTCAGAAAGTAAAAGCCATCATTTTTATGGCTTATGTACATACTTAATGTTCTGAAATATGTCAAATTTTGGAAGATGAGCTATTTTTTCAAAAATCTTTATTCTTCTGGATACTACATCCACAAGCAATAAAAGCAACAGTGGTATTTTTACTAGCTGAGACAATTCTGGTTCCTTCTACTTTGTATACCAGAAATGTAATTTGCCTGTTAGTTAGTAGGGAAAAAGGAAAATTAGGTTGACAAAAAATTCAAGGGGTGCAATTCATGGGGGAACATGAGCATCATGCAAATTATTTCCAAATGGATCAAGTCACAATTAGCATTCACCAAGCTCCTTCCAATTTACAGCTGCTATCTAATTCACTCCAGCACGATTACAGTCTACGTATAGTGCTGTACATCAAGAAAATTGCCCAACATGGCTGATACTGGGACTATTTTCAGTTGTTTAGAACTTCCAACTGCCCATCCAGAATGGAAGTTTGCCGTGCTTTATGACTCCTACTACATTTTATACTGGTAAACTTTTTCAGATCTGAATCAAAACAGTTCAATAATTGGTCAGAACCAAAATGAAGAGATTGGGAGGGGAAGAAATTCTGCTTTGTATTTCTAACTACCTTTTAATTAAACAAGCACTGTCACTGCAGCCTGCAAAACACAGCCCTGCTAATTCACAGAAAAAGCTTTGTGCCATGCTTACAAGTTTTGCTGTTTCTGTTGGGGACATAGAAAAAACATAAACTTGACCACATTTGTTGGAAAGAAATAGGAGCTTGCCCATTATTCACAGAAGCTGGGAGGAATTCAGTTACATTGTCCATACTCTTCTGTGTACATCTATAGAACTTTGCAGCATTTATCCACAGGATCTCAGCAACACTTTATTTGCACAGAGCATCTCATTAGGGGAAGCCAAGCACCCAAACAGAGCATAAAGCTTCTTTTTCGTCCCCCTCAGTGCCCCCCTCACTCAGACCAAGTAAAAGAAAGCAAAAAGCCAATTAGTGCAATATGGAACCTGAGCTGAGGCCACAGAAAAGTGAGAGCTGGCACAACTGAGATGGGCACAGGCTCGAACGCACGCGTGCTGAGCAGTGCTGCATGGGGGAACAAACATGACGCCAAATGGAAAACCGTGCTCAGAGGAGCTAGAAGAGAAACTGCAATCTGCCACACATGTCAAATCCTGCTTTGCACCAAAAAAAAAAAAAAAAAAAGAGCGGGCAGACAGGAGACACTGACTGTAATACAGAGAGGTCCTAGTAGGGTCAGGACTCATGAAGGGGTGAATACTGGATTTTGGGGAGTTGAACTAGTTACCAGAGCTACTGTGTCACAGATGACAAGTCACTCAAGTCAAACCCTTCAGACAGATTAATGTACTATGTGAAATAACTTCAAAACTAAACAGTGAAGCAACCAGGTCTTGTCACATTTCATTTGTTCAAAGATTTGATTTGCTCCTGTTTAAACACAGATTCTCAAAATTTACATAAAAAGCTGCCTTGTCCCCTAAGCTTCAAATATTCTGTCCAGTATATTACCTACTAAAAGCTTGGAAAGCTTTTAATTCCATCTGGTAATTTGAGAGGTGAGAGAACTTCAGGATTATATCCAGTTTTGTACCTAAAGATTTGGAAATGCAGATCAGAAGTCCCCAGAGAGGACAGATTCTTCTCACATCAAGCAGCTTCACACTTTATCAATTGTATCACACTAGGAAATAGATGCCAACTAAGAACAGCATCCTGCTGGGCTGAGCACTATTCAAAGTAATAAACTGATAATAAAGATCTTATAATTTAAACACCACAAAGCAGGGCAAAAATCATCATATAGAAGTTCAGCAAGGGCTCGGAAAATGAGTGGAAGTTACCAAGTTTTTTATCGTTATTATCAAGCTTTAAAAAAAGGGTATGTACTACAAAGTGCCCACAAAAATGTCAACAGTCATTTCAACCAAGCACAATATCCTCAGCAAAACAAAACACAAAGCTGTTTATGATCACAGCAAGAGTGTGCTGCAGCTGCTGCTTTAACAGTTACTGGCCGTACCTTCAGCTGGCTCCACAAAGGAGACTTTGCAGACTCAAAGATGATACAGTGTGTATGAGCTAGGGCGAGTGACCTCCAAGTCTGCACATTTCTTCCTGATACAGTATCTGGGGAAGACCTTAAGAACAGCATACAAGATGACATTGCTCAAGATCAGCACTTACAGTTAGCCTCCTAGTGAGATGTTTCTGTATGAAGTCAGGCTCCCAATCTCTACATAAAACCATCTAAAATCTTACTGTTTGCTGCAGGGTGGCTCATACGACTGCTAGACACTGCTTCCAACTGCTGCCCCAGGACAAGGCTGCCAGGATGGCCAGCTGTCTAGTGCTGCTCGTCGGGGAGGAATCCCTAAGAATTCAGCTCACTGAAACTTTCCAATGTTCTTGTTTCTGGCCAAGCATGTCTAGAATAATACTGAGAAATGTGTTATAAAGGAAGAATGAGGCATTAGGTAAGGGTGTGCACTATAGGGTAAGCCAAAGATTTTCAAATTGAAATGCTGATGGAAGCTCAAGGACAGGTGACAGCACAACCTGATCACTTATTTCTGAGAACAATTTGATTTAAAAATAAACAAACAAATGAAACAGAATGATCACCAATATAATAGCAAGCTGAAAAACTGGTATGGACACGATTTATGAAAGGCACCAGAATTTAAGATATTGGTTCTCTGCTCATAGATAAGAGATAGGAGTATCAAGCTCGTAGCACATGAATATGACAGGTAAATAGCCAGAGCTATACTAACCCCTGCTCCACTGGTACCACTGAAAGGAGTTTTGACCAGAAGGCCTGCAAAGAGGTAGGATATTTGGAGAAGCTGATCTGTTAGTCATGTAAAAGGAAAGCTAGAAATCAAACAATTGGTAAAATGCAAACTGCGGAGCCCTTCCTTCTTACGGCTTTAAATACACAACTTTTATAAAGGTGGAAAAGTTATGTTACTATTTTGTTTACTTGTACAGAAACATAAGAGGAAATGAGTAGAAATAATACATTTCCATTTGTAAAAGTCTCTGTTTAAGATATTAATGCATGCTTCTACCATTTCACAGAATATAACACTTTGGGATAAACTATTTTTTAGGATCAATTACTGTTGATACAGAACAGTACGCAAATTTCATGAGCCTCCACTGCTTAAGTAGAAGAGAGTTGCAAGCACATGCTACATAAAACCCTCTCAGCTCACAAGAGCAAGCAGCCGGTGCTTGTAGTCTACCAGAGAGAGGTACTTGAGGGCAATCGCTGCTGCACTAATATTTGTGTGCCTAGTGGCAAGGGCATGGGGAATAGCACTTTACACATCACAAGTATGGAACTGAAAGGAATTCCACGTTTTAAAGGAAAATGGTCATCTGAAAAGAGACAGTAAGAATAAAAACAGCTATGATGACTGTCCTCAGAGAAGTATGTCATTTGAGTAAAAATGGGGATTTCACACACTTATTCAGATTGGCAATGCATCAATGTCTGTCTTGTGTTCTGAAAAAACGCCAGAATAAATTTATTCTAACAAACCAAACAAAAAACAAAACAAAACAAAAAAATCATAGGATTTGGGGCGTTTCCTGTACTTCAGACAACAAGTGATTACCAAACTAATTTATTAAATAATGATCCTCATCTTTTAATAGGAGCTTTGTTACTAACATGAATGAAACCAGGCCTAAAAAAAAAAAAAAAAAAAGGTGAACTAAACCAACAGTGCCAAATAACTTATAATGGCTTTGTACTAAGCTTTTGGAAACACCAACATGACTAAGTTATGATTGAAACATACCTTCATCACCACCACAAACCCCTAATTCACTGCCATTGATCTTTTCCGAGTTGCTCACATTGGAGTGTGCCATTAATAGCTCAAAGGCTGAAAATTAACAAGCTTCCCAACCAGATTCCGAGCCCTTTCTTGCAAGCTTTCTTTTCATGCTTCAGAGAGATTTCATACCTTTTAATTTAAAGACATTTTAATTCTCCAAGTTTCACAAGTTCAGGTGGCTTCACTAACTAGTTCTTTTACTATTTAGTCTGCCTTTATTGAAATTAAGAACCTTAATTAAAAAGTATTTAAATTTAGCTGAATCATCTCACGATTGCTCATCTAAATCCAAAGGTATTTTCTAAATTTAAAGCTGCATCATTTCTTGTTAATTCAGTGGCCAAAGAAGAAAGTTACCACTCCCGAGTATGACCATGTGCTACTATTATTAGTAGCATTAGCTGCCCAGTCAACATCCCAGGACTTAAGTCTCTCCTATGACTGGTCAAACACGTATTGCTTTCCCTAACATAAGAAAACTGCTCTTCCAAGCCTGCTCTGGCCTCCGATTTACCTTCATTCATTCTATTCCTTTTTATACTCCACCATGCCATTCACATGCATACCAACCTGTCTTTATTCTTGACAGCTCTCAATAACACACGCCCTTCAACACCCATTTTGGGTCACAACGCTATCCCAACATTTTTTTGTTACAGGCAGAATAGAATTTTTACATCCTACACCAGTAGTTCTTGTTCCTCTGGTTTGCTGGCTACACTCATTGCATTACTGTGCAAATATCTCAGTCCTTTCATAAACGCCACACCCAGCTTTCTGGCTGTTTTACTGAGCACAGCCTTTTCACCAATTACTTATCCAATTACTCTTCTCATCAAGTGGAATACTTTCCTTCTCTATGCTGTCCATCACTTCCCCCTCTACTGCTCTTTATGCATGTTATTCTCCTTTTCCTGTGCACAGACATGGTGATGAAACAAGTCTCTCCCACACATCTCATTTCTTAAAGTTCTTCTCACGTCAGGCCAGAAAGTCCAGTGAGACCTACACTTGAAACACAAAAGCAGAACCTATCTACTTAGAAATGTTACTTTCATAAAATCCTCTTCTCAGCCATATACCAAATATTCTTTCTAAATCCAGTCCTTGACCGAACATCATTCTGTTGCTTCTTCCATACAACTTGTCAATTAATAGAAGATAAAAACATAACTAATGTAAATGTTCCAATATTCCCACAAGTAAAGACTTCAGTGCTTTTTGAGTAAGTCCAAACATTAACATGTCTCTTCTTTCCCCTAGCTTTAACTTTCATTAACCTCCAAATTTTTATTAGGTCCCTTGTTTTTCAATTTGGTCGAAGTTAGCTAAAAAGGAGAAAGAATAACAGCACAACTACAAAAGCATCTTTCTTTAGGACATCCACATTATAAATATCCTTAAAAAGAATATCAATGGCACAGCTTAATTTTCAATGTCAGAAGAAACTACCACCATTTTTTTCCCCTATGCTGGAGATAAATACACTCACACAAGCTAGCCAAAAGCTTAGTAAAATGAGCAGTGAACACATTCTTTTAATTTTTTGTGTGTAGCACACACGGGGGAGATGGCTGACTACAGCACATTTTCAGAGTTTGAGTGTTAGATTTACTTCTCTAATTCCACTAGAAAATAGGAATATTTAGAATACCTTGTTACTGTAAAATACTGATGTTACTATTTTATAGAACCTCTCTAAAATAGCTCAAAACTCAGGATAGCAGATTGAATGCTGTGATGATAACGCCACAACATTCTTGTGATTCTCTCTCAAGCAAATTTAGTAGTTTAGTGGCAAAGAATGTCTTAAAAAAAATTTTTTTAATGTAATTTAGTCACAATGTATAGATAAAAGTTTTGAATTATGCCACAGATGAATTAATGCTTTCAGATTCCTGCTTCACTGTTCTTAGCAAAAGAAAAAAAATCAAAAAATTACAGATCCCTTCCCTTTTAAGAAATACGCAAGAAGAGCTGCACTGGCCTGTTTGTCAAGGACAGATTAAAATGTTCATTATTGCAATTACACAGTCACAATCAAAATATTTGCTGGTTTTTTGGGGGTGTTTGCTTGCTTGTTTTTTAGAGAGAGCTCAGTATCCAGCAGCTTTAGCAGGTAACTACTGCTGGTTATAAGCTTCTGAAAGCACATCAATATGGGAGTTTATAAAGAGTAAATACACTAGCTTGTTGGCAGAACAAAGTTCTTCACTTCAACACATGAAGCATAATCACAAGAGGAAGTAATAAAGTAAGCTTTCTACCTGAGTCCAGCTACGTCACTCGGCACAGTTCGTGCGATACGCTCGTACAATCAAAACAGTAATTCTGAATTGAACCACAAGCCTATGTGTTATTTTGGTTTAATTGCAACACAATTTTTTCCTTTTCATGAAAGTCTCTTTTTAGACTACAAACTCTTCTTATGTCCAGGATACCTACTCAGACTACGACAATTGAAGGTCAATTCAGAAAACAAAAAAAAAAGTTTGTAGCATTAGTTGCACAAAACGAAGAGAAGCCAACTCAAAGCTTGTTAATGGTGGGCACAGTTCTACTAAATAATCTCCACTTTCAAACAAAAGCAAGCATGCAATAAGAGTCAAAGTACTGCTGCAAAACAAGGTGACACTGAGATGAGCAGTCTTCTCAGCTTCACTTACCTGGGCAGTCAACTTCATCACTCTCGTCCTCACAGGTGGGCCATCCATCACACTGCCAATTTGAAGGGATGCACTGGATGGTACCACTCCGACACGCAAACTGCCCTGGGGTGCAGCGGAGCTCTAGGAAAGAGGAAAGTTGTGCTTGGTCTGAAGTGTTATTTATCCTTGCAAGTCTACACATGTATTAATCATCTGTCATGTAACATTTTACTGAAGGACAGTGGACAAAACCTCTAGATAACTCAGCCTGTTAAAATATCCTTAATTTCAGATCACTTCTATGTTTTAAAATGCATGTTTGTGGTTTTAGTAGAGAGTAGAGCTGGCTTCCAGTGCTTGGCAAATAATTCTCTCAGACATCAGTGGTAAAAACTTCCTGATAGAACTACCACATGAGCAGCTACCACCACAGCATTGCCCATTTACTTCTTGCGGGGCACTGAGGACTACTTGTTCACTTTTCTCAGAACCAAAAGTTCAACAAAAATATGCTATGGTAGTTAAATGCTAGATTACACAAATTCAGAACCCTGTTTTCATTCCAATCACTGTGTATGCCAAGATGTGCTAGAGTTGTGCAAATGTCCAGCCTGATTTAGAGACATTTAATAAAACTATTTGTAAAACAATATCTATATCTATAAACCTCTTTTCAGTTTCTAGCTTAAGTAGTTTTGTAGAATTTCTCCATGTGAACACATCCTTTACAAGAAACTGTCAGTATATGCAAACATGTAGTTCCTGTGTCTGCAAGAGTACTGCTTGTCATCATTATACTGTCAGAGCTAATTAGCATTACAATAAGTACAATTTTTTCAAAGCTTTTTTATATCAACTACATCTATCAAATGCCAGAACCTAATATTTCAGCTTCATTTTGCATCACTCAAAACATTTATATTTTTTTTTCCCCCTGCAAACTCCATCTACACAAGTGAACAATTCTGTAAGCTCACTTTCACACCAAACAATTGAATCCATCATTCTTCTGAATGGTGGTTGTCAATATTGCAACAAATGTTTTTAAACAATTTAGCATGTTTTACTCTCATCAAGCTACAATAATCCCAGGTAAGCTATGTCTAGAGAATGAGCACCAAGTAAAACACACTCATCCCTGGTTTTGAAAAAAATCAAGCAGGTAACTGTTAGAAATTTCTCCACGAAAAATAAAATTTAAAATACAGGTATGCATTCTCTCATCCACAGTTTGCAGCCTAAGAAAAGAACTGCAATTGCCATTGTTGCCTTCTTGTAACACATCTAAACTAAATCAAGACAGAGGTCACATTTAAGTGTTCAGACAACATGACCAGTCATCATGCACTCTCAATAAAAGCTGTACCCGTACACCCAGTAATTGGTGCAGGCTATTGGTAACAAGCTTCTAATTCAATGTTAGATGAAAATCCAGTTCTAGTACTGGATTCTTCTCCCCAAAGCACAGACCTGCTCTTCTAGAAAAATAGAAGCAGGCACATCCTCTTAGCAACCACCTACTCGGAGCAAACATTCAGGTCACAAAAACAGCTAAGAACTCACACAGACCTGCCAGACTGATGGCAACAACAGGGCATACAGCAAAACAAGAGCGTTCTCACCCGTACAGAGTTCTACTCAGCCCAAAGAGCTAACAGAGAGTGAGCACAGGGGAAATGTGAAAAAGAAACTTAAGAGAAAAAATAAAAATCTATCTGCTTAGGACAAAATGATTTCCCTCCCAATCCCAGAACAAAAAGTGAAGTAATTTATCCCAAAAAGTGATTAGGAGAATAAAAGGTTAAACTTCACTTGCCCAATGTAGCAAGAAAGAAAATGAATCATCTATTTTTACGTTACAGGAAAAAAAAAAAAGCAAAACAAGAACAACAACAACAAAAAAAACCAGCCAACAAAAAGCAACACAAACTAACCAAACACAAACCTCAAACTGAAATGAAAACTATATAAAATTCAAGTCCACAGAAAAGCATCAACTCTTCAGTAAATCACTGCAGCTTCTCTCACCACTTCTGAACAATGCCAGCATGCACTGGAAGATTTCTAAGAAAGTTCTACTGTTGCAATTTCAAGTACAGAATTTACACTGGAGCCTGTGGTAGATATTTTAATGTGTGAAAGACTATCCTAAGCCCAGCTCCAAGTTTCCATTGCATCCACCTGCAGTTACAACCAAATTCAATACTTTAAATAAACTCTTCATTTTCTTACTGTTTGGTCTCAATGGGAGTCACACAGACACCCTGTGAAGAAAGCTATTCTGCAGTCTTCTGCTTTCCCAGGTGGCATCTACTAAGAAAGCACTACAAGCCAACATGCACATGGGAAAACCAGTAAGGAATACTTTTGTTTCTACAATTTCATACATTCTATTACTATATCATCTACAATTACATATGACTGGTTCTGACAAAAGGATTACTTCATCCCAGTATTATGGGCATTAAAAAAATGCCAGTTACATGCCATAATGTCATTACTTCCTGTATGACAGACACTCCTCTCTGAAGAATGTGGATACATGGAAGAGTACAAAACATTTCTATTAAAACACCACTCAAAGCAGCTGAACAATCATTCCCAATGGAAACCATCCTATGTGAAATGCACTAATTATTTCAGACCAAGGAACATGAACTGCTACGCAATTCTATTGCAAAGGGGAAAAAAAGCAACACTGAAAGACATACTGTGAAATTAAAATCTCCATATTCTGACAATACTGCCAACACCACCTCCTGAGCTATCCTAACCCAGGGCCCATATCCCCACGCATTACTGAACTACCTAAATCATCATGGGCTTTCTGCAAGAGTTTCGTATGAATTGTTTTGCTTGTACATGCTGCCTATTGTGGTTTAGCACAAAGAGAAACAAGACACAATCATCTGAGAAGATCTAACCGCCTTTCTCACTTGTGCTCAGGGTGAGTTTGGATGCACCCGACGGCCTCCTCGAGGACTGATGCTTAAGATCGTTTCTGTCAGAAGCAGATTTTCACAAGGGTCCCACCAGCTGGCTGTCACTTGGACAAGACACGTCAGCAGGCAGGCAGCTCAGCAGCACGGGCAGCAGTGCCCAGACCACCTGTCAACACTATCCCCTCAGCCCCATGCACCCCACAAAGCCCTGTGCACCAGGCTCCAGACTCTCACAGCAGAGCACATCACATAGCCAGGACAGCCACCTTCAGAGATAAAATACATACATAAAAACAGATAGAGGTCTATAATGAACCTGTAAGATACTTGGCCAAGGAACAAAGAAATCTGGGAGATGCAAGGATGCACAGGATAGGTGCTAGTCTCCACAACCCAGTCAGGCATTTCATTTCAGTGCCCTATTTTTTAGTCAAAACAGTAGAAAAATGGAAACGGTTCAAGCCTGTCTCTTTACTGCAGAAAAGGCAAGTCACACTGCCAGCAGCAGAGCAGGATTTAGGAAGACATCCACTAGCAAGCAACAGCACAACAAAGTAACCATCTATCTTTCCTGAAATGCAAGTAATTACTTAACACACACTCAGACGTTGTACCTTCCAGGGGTGTGCTAAATAAAAACTGTATCTTCACCCACAGGATTTCCAGTTCTTCCGAAAAATAGCAAGTTTCAAATATACCCAACTTCTGTACCCAAAGCCAGATGTCCCACACTGTTCATAGCTACTGATGGTAACTCACAGCAAGGAAGAAAAAGGAAGAAATTGTCTTAAACTATTTCCTCCTAGCACCACTGAAAACACACATTTTCCACCAGCTGTTACAGCAGAAACATTTTGTATTTTCAATATTGTTAGAAAATATGTAATGGTGCAAGTTCAGCTTCAAGCAAGCAGCTGTTGGAGCAGAGGCACCAATACAACATTAGCTAACAGCATCAACTGCCTAGAAGTGTAAAAGTGGAAATGCAACCACCTCTAGCATTCACATACAATGTGACAAGTCACATCAGAACTATTATGGTCCACATATGAAATTTTAACATAAAAGGCTTTTTCTTCTAATGATCAGATGCAGTTTTTGCTCTGCTACAGCACAAAATTTAGTGTGCTGAAATTTCATTTTAGAGCAATTAAATTCATCTGGTATTTGCTGGGAAGGAGGCACGAAAAACACCGTAAATAGCAGCAATTGTAGGTTTTGCACTATATATAATATAAATTTACAAAACATCACAAAGTTCAAGCAGCGTTAGAACGTGAAAACACTTCAAGCAGCAAGGTGTCCTTATGAAGTCTCTTCACTCTATCCTCTCAAAGCACTTCGAAGATGTTAACCCTCAACAATCCTGCCAACCACTGCGCTCTTCTGCCAGTGGTTACAATAAAGCACAGAAAAATTACACAGCTTGCCAAAGGCTACAGATTAAGATAAGGCTATGAGCAGAATTCCTCTGTCCTGACAGTGCTTCCATAACAACATGTCTGTCTTTCCTGAAAACCACGCAATGTGTTGGTTCACCAGCACCTCCCCACACCTGAATGAACTTCTGTCTTTCAGAAATATCAACAATTAATAGCAATGTATTCTCTGGTGACACTTCACCTGCTCTCTGTAGCAACAGATTTATATTAAGAGCTACAAATTGGCCAGAGGGAGCAGGAAACTCCTTCATATAAAAAGAGAAGAAAAACTGAAATCAGGTTCAGACCATCTATTAATTCTGCAAGCTTGATATATAATCCAACATAAAACTTACTGTCTGCTGAAGGCCAAAAAAGCCCAATACCAGTTTGTTGCGACACACTATTAGATAACACAACCTGCTCACAAGTCACTCACCTGAAAGAAGTCTTGCCAAAGCTAGTCGTGGACCTGTAATTTGAAATTTAAAAGAAAACTTACAAAACAGTTGGAAACTTAATTAATCAAACACTAGAAATAGAAGGCAAGATTATAAATAAATTTAAACAGTGTCATACAAACAAGAAGTCTCCATCTCCTTTAGCTGCCAAATACTATTTTTCTAAGTCAAATCAGGCAAAATTTTTGACTAATAGAAAAATCTAGGTCTCATACAGTAAAATACCCCTAAGTTTGCTAGGTGGTTGCTTCCACTCTTACAGGAAGCTTTTGTTCCAAAGCTTTTACCAATTACATGTTGAATGCCAGGTGTTTCACAGCACTCCAATACAGGGCTTAACTAGCTTTTTAAATTTCCTTTTACATACAGCACAGTAATTTACAGATTTTCTGCTAAGAAGTCAGAATAGACATTCACAACAAGCATTATCCATAGGAAGGACTTCATGACAGATTAATAAATCACAAACACACAGAGTGCTTTAAATTCTAGCCAGCTTCACGTGTTCCATAAAACAAACACCTACTTGCCATTATAAAATGATCCAGGAAGCTCTTTCAGGTTTAATCATCTTGTGTAACCTTTCTGTGTAATTGAGAACATTGTTTTTCTGGACCCTGAGTGCTGGGAAGCCACAGCACATCCTTCCCACAGCAGATCCACACCTGGTCAGTGTGATGCCCTGGGCCTTACACTACAAGCAATCTGTATTTTCTGCTCCATTTTAAGTCTTTCAGAGGTGCATTTGGACTAAGACACCTCCTGCTTGCATTTAAATTGGAACTAATTTATTATTCATCCTCCCCTTTTTTATGCAAGGGATAAGCGGTAAGTACTCAAAACAAGTGTTTTACTTTAAAGAAAGGCAAGAAGGATCTATATCCAGTATCTGAGACTACTTTTTAACACAGTAAATATCGTTTTAGAGCTTCCAGTATTGAGTCAAGATTATAATAGGCACATTGAGACAAAGTGTTGATTCAATACAAGTTCACCTTGCTAGTTCAGTTTTCTGAACAAATTTGATGAGCTGGCTTTGAAACAGCAAACTTCAGTTCAAATTAAGCTATTGTCTGTCCACATTAATTTTAGAATCAACTCAGCTATGGTTTTGTCCCCCTGCCAACAGAAAGATCACATGCTCCAACTAATTCAGCAGAAATATAGTTGTACAAATTCTGTATCAATTAATATGGAATTGAGGCCTCATAACAGTTCTCTGCCAATTAAGGTAGAACATCTACTAATGTGTTTTATTTATTGTTTTAAATGTAAACTCTAATAGAAGACATTTGGGATTACACACATCTCCACAGAGGCAGAACTGCTAGTTTCAACCCTCTGCTACCAGAGGCTGCCCTGTGAACAGAACTGAGACCTTCACCTCCACAGAATCAGAAAAGCCTCGATTACTGACCAGAGTCATACTTCTGACCCATGAAAGCTGTACTACGTCACACTACCACAGGGGGAAGAGAAGCAGCAGGGGTGAGAACAGCTCTTGGGAATGGGCAAAAACCAGCAAGCTACAAAAATTTCTGCCAAGTGACAGAAGGCAACTGCCCATGGACCTCAAAAAGGCACCATTCTAGTCTACAAGCATGACTTACTCATCAAAACACTTCTGCAAGATAAGGTGGCGGGTAAATGAGAATGCTGTGATACCGCCTTCACAGGATTATTTATCCTCCTTCAATTCAAGACAGAGATATAGAAGGAATTCAGCCCAAAGAAATGCTACATCCAATAAAAATGCCAGGAGCCCTGCCTCAGGTACGTATAACAAACATCTCTTGTAAAGCATTAGATGAACACATCAAAGTTTTCAAAATCTAAATTTCAACCTTATCTTCTCAAGACACTGAAATTTACCATTACAGGAAGCAGTGGAAAAAGGAACATTAGAAAGCCAAATCTCTCCTAAAGCAGAAACATATCACTTAGAGACAGAAGATTCCCCATACAAATCTAACTCTGATACATAAATCACTGGCAGTACAGAAACCTTGATGTCTTGGCAATTCGCCATTTAAGAGGTACAGATGAGACATCAGAGCCCTAAACTAAAGGCTCCAAAATATGTCTCAATTCAGGAGAGTGCTTTGATACGGAGATTACACTCAAGTGACTGTAATCACTGATTAATAAAGGTTGTGTTCTTCCAGTTGCAATGACAATTTATCTCTATTAAAGAGATTCACCAGTCAGTAAAGTCTGATACATTACAATATTCTTTTGGTAGCTAAGACTATGGATTCATGTTAGATTTAAGCGTTTACATAGCAAGTACAGATTTGAATCTGTCAGTTTTTAATACAAAGAAATACCACTTCTCATTTGCTACACTAATTGTTCTTGTCTGCTGAGCTTCACTTGTATGGAAATTGAAATTTGATGAAATGTACAAACCCAGCACTTAATGTTATTTCAGTTCTAAGCTATTGTTCTGAAATGCATGTATTGGAAAAGATAAGGTCGAAGTCTGTGGTTTGTTTCTGTATGTCAGCTTTAAACAAACAATGGCAATTTTGTGTGTTACTTCATATGTACTTTGCTCATTTTGGTCACATTTTTCAAGCTTGGATCTGGTAGAACCTCTGGCATCATTTTTATTTACAATAAGGCTGAAGGAAAACACGAGCCAAAAACACTTCCTGCTTTCTCAGTGTAAGTCACTCATTGTCCCAAACTAGTTGAACCATCCGGTAAGAGAATATTCTGTTCAGATTTCAAGAAGCAATTACAGCTATCAAAAGCTGATTAAGCATTAACAAAAACTCTTAACTACAAGTGCTTAGGTAAGTACCTCTTCTCACTCAGATTTTAACTTGCCCAACAGGTCCATCTTATATTTTATAATACTAAACCTACATATTTCAGACATGTACCTACATGTTGCACTATCATCTTATATTTTTAGATATTTAAGTTTACTAAAATTTAAAATAGCTTTTTTTCTTAAATCACTATTTCTATATAACCTCATCCATGCTAAACTGTACAAGCTAAACGAGATTTTTGCTCAACACCAGTGCTCAGCAAAATGCCTGCTAACAGGTATCAGAAACAAAACAACAACAAAAGGAACACCACACCCATCATCATCATAAAAACAGATACAGTTCCAGATCCAATATGGAAGCATAACACAAACAGTACTTCTCTAGACTGGTATTTACTGAAGTAACAGAAACTTTAAAATATTCTTAGTATTCCCAATACAACAATACCACAACAGTTTTCATAATTTAATCCTCAGCAGAGATGTCTTTAAGCTAGTCCTCTGCACCTGAAGCTTCCATAGCTTGCACTTCTCTCAAGTGCACAGGTGAAGTTCTCTAGAGGAGGTACTGTATCTCCCACAAAACTCCTGAAAACCGGCCAGCTGCCCAGAGCTCAGCAGTCCTGCCCAGCTGCTGCTCAGGGTGGCCACAAGTCAACTGCTGAACAGTTTTCCTTGACAGAGAAGCTGACTATGAACTGCACGTGAGGATGTTCTGACACAGTCTTCGAACAGGTTTGCTTGTTTTTAACTTGTCTTTTAAGGTCTCACAGATCCCACGCAAAGCCTCTCCTTTCAGGCAAGTGAAGCCATACCTAAATGGTTATTTCCCCTCAGCTCCAGATGTCAAAGGAGTTTTCACTACCCATTCATCTCCCAGCAGGTTTCTTTATGCCACTTGGTGAATCTTACTTCCATTACAGGTTTTTAAATTTATCCTTACCCCACCCACTGCAGCTTTCAGTGTAGCAGAGTGAGTACATACAGTACTTCATAACAAAGCCACAGTAGGAGAAAAAGGCTGTGATAACACCACCTTATTTTCAGAGATGAAAACTATTTGTAAAGCTCCCAAGTCACCATCCATTATCCATTCCATAAATTAAGCTTAAAGTTTCTCAATAAAATTGGTTCTGTTTACTGTTCTTCAAATTAAAAGCCTACAGAATAATTAAAACCTACAGAAGAATTAAAAAGCTATAGAACTGAGCACTTTATTTTCATGTCTGCCTCCACGGAAGATCCAATGCTTAGACATTCATCTGTGCTACTGAAAATGTGCCTAAGCATGACCCTTGGGTCATGTAGCTTTGGTTCATCACAGCCTGAGTACGGGCAGGAGGGTGTGAAAGCACAATGGCACACAGCACAGGGCCCAGGGGAAAAGAAGGGCCTCGTGCTATATGTACATAGCCAAACACAGCCCACACCTATTCTCAAATCTAATTCCAGCTCCTGAAAATTAGCAATCCTGAAACTGTAATCCCTTTTAGTAAAAATGCATAATTTCAAAAAATAAATAAGTAATACATGTTAGAGGCACTGGCATTTTCTGCATGACCTCAGCATGCAGTTTCGTGAAATAATTAAAATTGTGACAGTACTCCAGCTAAAAACTGTGAATCCTTAATGAATAACACTAATGAACATTCTGTATTACTCAGTGTTCTGTCATAGTAAGTTATGCTAGATGAGCCTAACATCCATCAAAAAATTTTACAGCATTTTAAGGAACAGTGGAAGTCTCCTTCCCCTCACCCCCTCATATCAATACTGCTACCTACACTGCACGAGCTTGGAACTGACCCAGTTTCTCCTTGCTCACAAGTGTCATTCACTGCAATTCATTGTCTGCTCTTTGTCTGGATGGCACACTCAATGCCAGTAAGGATTAAAAAAAGAAAGAAAGAAAGAAAAAAAAAAAATTTTTAACATTCAAAACAAAACAAAAAAAAAAAAAAAAAAAAAACACAAAACAAACAAACACAAAAACAACCCAAACCAAACAACAAACAACACACCAAACAAAAAGCAACTAAGGCAGCGCAAGAGACTCGGCATTCAGCCAAAGCAACAACATCAGAGCTTCCTGAATGAGAACCCTGGCTATGATTTCCCAAGTCAGAAAATACAGACTTTGTGCTTTATGAATGTGGACACTTATTCCTAAGACCAATACAGAAAAAAAATATATTTCCCAATTCCCCACCACTGCTAAAAACTAAAGAGAAAACAAAACTTGCTAATTGAACTAGCTCAAAAGAATACTGTGAACTGGGCAATGCAGCTTTACAAACCAAAAACCAGTTTATTTTCATAGCATTGAGGATACCAGCTAAGCAACAGGGTTGCATTTTTTTACACCATCCCAAAGAAACTGTTATCATAGTAAACAAACAGGCAGAGGGGAAAAGCAAAACACAGCACTCGCACACTCAGCACAAACAAAACCAAAGCCATGGGTACTCGAGAACCCTTGAATACGGCACAGAATTAAAGCCTACAGTTCCTCTACACTAACAACCTTGTTCAGGATTTTAGATGTTTTCTACGGCTTTAGGTGGGACTTGAGTATTTTAGGACAACAGTGACAAGTGACCTAAACCTGTGCAGCACCAATTATTTTTACCTTTCCCTAAAGAAAGCCTGATCAGTAAATGGATCAGTACAAGTGCCAATCACACCTCACAAATTCACTAAGCAACTTCAAGCAAGCTTGAGAAAGAAGCCAAGACTAGAAAAATACAGTGTGCAGTGCAAGTTTTGGAAAGCCTAGAGCAAGCATAAGGGAAGGAAGCGATGACTGCTCTGAACTTCAGAGGGCAGGAAACTCACATGTGGTGTGCACTGCTCAGCAGTTACTTGCCAGCACACCTGCATGTCACACTGTCACCACTGTCACCACAGTGAGGTGGCTTCACAGCTGGCAGTGGAGGGAAGGGGTGAGCTGGGGTAACCAAACTCTTGCACAAGACGACCCTGCAGGACTCCCAGCCTCCTCATGCCAGAAGATATATTACAGACAGACAGAAGGGATGTGGGGAAAACATAGTCTTACCAAATCAGTGGTGTCAGCCAAGGGTACTACAATAGAAGAACTAAAGGGACATTAAGATACAAGCCCACTGGAGTCCAGGTTTCAGTAAACCCCACTACTTATGAAAACCATTCATGGATGCTAAAAAAAAAAAAATAGCACTATTCCTCACACAGAATTGAAATACAGTCATGCACACAACATATTAATTCTGAAAAAAAAAAAAAATGCAGCAACAGAGGAAAAAATCCATTAAGAATGATATCACTAGTTAAATACTCAGCAATTTGACTCAAGTCATCAATTCTGTCCAGAAAAGAGCAGCATCAGAAGCGGTACTTTCTCCCCCACAACCCATATATCCAGATCAGGACAATGTCTATCCCACATACACCACAAATACCTACACTTATCTGGGTACCTCAGCTTAGCTACTTCCAGATTCCATCCTCAATCCTCACCTCAAACCTTCACCTTCTTCTAAACACAGCTTTTGCAAGATCCTCCTACTCCACTGCACCCAAACACTCTAAAACATCACTATTAATGTACACATACTCTTCTTGCTCATTTGCAGTTTTTCACAAAGCCAGGGTGATTCTGAACAAGGAAAATGCATCTGGTTCTCAGCTTTGTCTTCATTACTTGCACCTCTTTCCTCCCAGAAGGCATCTGCACTGGTCCTTTACCAATACAATCCCCAGTACCTTTCAGAGTCACCTCTGGGATGTTCAGAACTACACAGCAGTTCCAGCGACCTTAAAAGGACCAGTCTGGCAATTTGAATACCAGGAACATTTCTTTTTTTCAATTTCTCACAGTCTCTGCACAACCTGCTTGTTGAAAGCCTCTAAAAAGTGATCTAGAGAAAGCACCTTGACCAAATTACATTGTAGGTTAAAGAAAAAAAAAAAGAAAAAGAAAAAAAAAACCCACACCGAAAAACAACAAATACTCTATAGATCAGAGTTTTCCACAGAGGAAAGAAAAATTTTAATCCAGAGTTTTACATGAACAGTATTAGTATTTTCTTTAGATTGGGTTTCAACAAGAGTATTCAGATGAAATAGGATTAATAGCAATTCAAGAATTGTCAGAGTAATCACAGGGTAATCAAGGCCAATTTGTAACCACCATTAAATTGAAAGTAGGAACTGCCAGATTTCAGCAAGCCCATTTACTTTCAACAAGAAAACACATGTTCTTAACAAAAAATAGCTTTTTTTTTTTTTAAGTACAGGATTCAATAGTATTTAAGCATATCTTTAAAAACTTTCAGCATGTGAGCAATCCAAATAAATCTAATGCAAATGCACAATTTAAGGCCAAGCATGTATTTAGAATACCTTGCTGAATTGAAACAAGGAACTCTAACAGGATTTTGTTACCTATTTGTCATTAAAGACTATCTATGACATCAGATATTCTTAACAACTTCACCCTACAAAAATTAATCCCTTTTCTTCATTTCAGACCCAAATGAACATGGAAGAAGCTCTCTACAGAGAGGAAGGTCATGGTCTTAAACAAGAATCTCAAAATTCAGGGAGACAGGGAAAACTTGCACATAAGCACTATTCAAACACAGGTCACACTAAAAAAAGCTCTTGCTCCTGTTTAATTTTTTTCTTCACATCTTGTACAAGACTTGATGAGCAAACACAGAATGATTAAAAGCAAAACTTGTTAATCTACTTTTAATATACAGAAATACTCTGACCTCAAATATGGAAAACCTGTTTTATCCTCTGTGTAGTAGCTGGTGCAGTGGCTGTTGTGCACCAGAGCAAATGGCTCATGCTTTGAATAGCATTCCCTGGCTTAACTGAAGCTGAACGTGGCACGAATGAAGCCAATGTCAGTCCACTGCTGCGTTTGTCCACACTGTATGAGATACCGTGCTCTTCTTCCATGGCAAAACAAATACCTGAATAGAAATTTCATATATCAAACCCCTAAGTTTAATAGTTCTATCAGAATTCAGCAAATAAAACTCCAACTGATTTATATATAAAAAAACACCACTTAACCCTTTAAGAGTAGTTTTCTCACTGACCACACTTTCTAACAGCTCAAGTACTGCCAGTGCAGTTCAGCTCTTCAACCAGCTTCTGTTGTGCATGTGTGTCACGTACTGTACCATGAAACTTGATCTTTGTCATTTTGTAGCTATCACATCAATAGAAAAATTACATTCAACTCCATTATTGCTCAGAAAGACACAGATAAACACTCACACTATAGTGGCCTTGAACCATTTCTTTCCAATCTGCTTACTACCAGAATTGATGGGGGACAGCGCTTCTGATTAAGTCTTTGCACTTGAATCACAATCCTGCAAGATCTCCAGTTTTTCCTAAAGATTTTTCTAAGATCTCATTAATAGAGTACATTTCTGTTACTGTATTTTAATCAGTAAAGAGTAATTTAAGCATAACAATCTCACAAGTTCAGCAGACAGAAAACACAACTGCAGTTTTGACCATCCCCAGACTAAAAGAAGTTGTGATGTGTTTTAGAAGTTTAGCACACACACAGCAAAAAGCTACTTGGGCACTCAAACAAAGCAGGTGTTAGAAGCAGGATTATTTGTTTTCTTTTAAAGTGCATTAAAGAAGACACATTAATTTTAAGTCGGAAGAAACCTTTTATTTAAATAGCTAACAAAATATTGACACAGAGGAGACAAACAGTAACTAGTAACTACTAACTCAGTTTTATGTAAAATTCTTCCCACTCATGCAAAGGTGATGCTTGACACCTACCCCTGTATCACCTTCCCACGGAGATCTGAGGGCAGAGCTGGACTGGGTGAGCCACAGTCCCAGATGGAGCTGACCTCTCTACACAGATCTAAGATCTAAGGGCTGCACTCACCCACTTCAAACCTCAGCTGATGTGGTATTGCCCACTCTGAAAGGCAGACTGAAGTGTCAAAACACAAACCCATGGAGACCTCAGCATTTCAAAGTGACATCTGAAGCTCCCTTGAGAAAAGACAGTTGCAGACAGCCCAGAACACACAGCATCATTCTACCAGAAACAGCACTTAATCCCATTTTTCTACTAGCTTTGGTTCCCAAATTATATCACTGGTACCCCACTGGTCTCATAGCAGGAAAGGTATGAGGAAGCACAGCAAAGGAGGGATATGAAAGAGAAGAAAACACAGGGAAAAAGTAATTATACATATGAAAATATGACAAAGAAAAATCAGTAAATTAAAGGACAAAAGAGCAGGGAATGTCCCAAGATCAGCCACCAAAAGCTAATTCTACATTTCCACACACCAAGAGCTGGCTGACAACTGTCAAGCACTCATCAATAAACAGAACAGAAGCTAAGTATAATGGATAGATCAACCAGTTTTAATTTTAATTAACTATGAAGTTGAACATTATATTGTTTAGCTATAGTTAATGAGGCAGCTATCAGTTTTCATTAAACTTAAAAACCTATTTCTATATAGCCTAAATGGTAGGCAAACACTAATAAAAACTTCCTTAGGAGTTCCATATAGCAAATACCATTAAAATGCCATTCATGAAACCCAGAACTATCAGGCTGACCCTTTAATAAAAAGGCAAAATTAAAAGTTTCACAGGAAACCACAAGATGTCAGAGGATTTCACAGGCTGGGGAATGCAGGTTAAAGGTTAATCCCAAACTCACATTTTTAAGCAGTTCAGTTCCTCGAATTCTCATACAGCTAATCAATGACTTCACCAAACAATCTGTGATTTCTCCTCAACTCAACAGGTTCTCTACAAAGCCACTACTAGAAGCACCAGGCAAAGGTGTGAGCCTCCCATGCAAGGATCTTGAACAGTACGTAAACTTTCCAGAAAATGGAAAGCCAGGAAGAAACAGGCACTGACAAGGAACCACCACACCTACTGCTGCTGAAAAAACTGGTGGGTACTGGCACCCAAAACATCTTGGGAAAGCATTAATCTGTTCTTTAAAGCAGGAGCATAAGAGGGATATGTGTATGACACTGTATTTAGACAGGAATAATAAGCTGCAACTACAGAACAAGCAACAGACTGGCAACAAGACTTACCAAAAGAATTTGGTGTTCAGAGTCTCTATCACGGGAAATCATTAAAAATATGCTAAGACAAATATCCTTCAAGAACTGCCTGGATTTACCAGATTTTGTTTTAGGACAGGAAGACAGATGAGCCAATCTCATAGAAAGTTATGTCTAGAAGGGTACTATCAGTCTATACAGAACAAAAGATTAGCAAGCCTTTTTCCATCACAGGTTAGCCCTTGAGATCACACAGGCAAAGATCAGCAGAGCCTCTCTCTCATCAAGCCTGCCATTAGCAGTGGCCTGTTTCTTTTCTATCTCAAGGACTCCCTTGCACTGATAGTCTGAACAAGAACCCCTCATAGACTTCATTTGAAAACACAAACCAAACTCGAGCACCCACATTAACCCTTTGAGGGCAGAAGTGGCAATGTCACAACTGTTTCCAGGTTCTGCTCTGGCCACACTTCAGGGACCAAAAGTTAAATTTGGGGTATGCAGGCTTTGCACAGTTTCAACACATGCAAGGGCAATAGAAAGTTCTGCTAATCACTGAAGTTATTTATGTGCATTCCTTAGCAGGAAACAAGACCTTATAAAAGTTACAAGAAATCACCATGTAAAAACCCAGAGACCCAAGCATTACTCCAAGACAGGCTGTAGAGGCAGTTACTACTCTTGCATTACAATTCAACATCAAAACCAGCCCTAACAAAGCTAATTCCAGGGGATGGAATAATTCACTGAAATCTTGGCTGGTTTTCTGACATTCACTGGGGGATTTTACATCTTTCATACTTACTACCTAAAATTCCTCTCTCTTCAAGCAGCTGTGCCTTTATCCCCAACTACTGAGAAAGCAGCAGCACTTTGGCAGCTGCCTCCTCCCACTACAGAGAGAGGCTGCAGCAGTGTGCTCTTCTCCATCACTTCTGCTGCTCTGGCCTGATCCTCCTCTACTCCCAAACCTACCGTGGGGACATAGAAGTAGTGTGTTTGTAAACCTCCAGGTTCCTTTTCTGATGTATTACTTCTCAGAACCAGAGCGATACATGCAAACAGCCTTCTGCCTACTGACTCCCTTCTTCCGCTTTACTTTGTAGCCACAGCTAGTTGCAAATGTACTTGTACCTCAAAAGTTTTGCCTTATAATTAACATCAGGAATTACCAGTCTTAAAGTATCAGACCTGCTAATAAGGTCTGATACCTTCTGTCTTGTCTCTCTGCTACACTGATCTAGCTGCGAGAAAGCATTTTCAGATCCATCAGCCTCACTCTGCAGCTTATGCCAACAGCAAAGAGCAGAGCACAGGAAAAGCAGGAAAAGAGCATGCTAATATGTAACATCAGGAAGGAAAAAAACCAACCTAAAACTAGTAGATTAAGAAGTAAAGGGAACATAAAACTAGAAGACAGGCCAGTCCTATTTCAGCAAAACTAACTGCAGATGTGTGATAGAACTCCTTCTGCCTCTCACACCTAGTAGCCCTCACTTAGGAGTTCAGCTAAATACAAAGACAGGGTCTGTAGTTAGCAACAGCGTGGAACCAAATAAACGTTACTCACCACAGCTCTCACTAAGGCAGAGACAGTGAACAAAATGCAAAATAAAGGCTTCTGTTTGCCTGCCAATGAACTCCCTTTAGAGTAGAGAAACACTGGGCCCAGGTCACATTTTGACTGAAATATTTGGGTCTCCAATTGAATGAACTGATGTGATTAACTAGCCAAACCCAGGCAAGTGGATCACCTTCAATCAGTGTTGACTGGGGGTTTGTTTAGACTGCTGCTCCCAGGAGCTCTGCCTTGCATTTAAGGCCTACAACTTTTGACTAAGTGACAAGAAAGAGCTGGCAATTTAAACACAGCTGTCCACTGTATTGTGTCAAGATACCAACAACCCACCTGCAAGAGCAAAACTGCCGGCTGCATGTGTGCAAGTGCCAAACTGTACAAACAGTTCCAACTTTAACCTAAAGTTGCAGTGCTTTTTAATTAAGACTACACACACTGGCAAGTCTTTCTAAGCATTGCTGATTAAGTAAGTTGTGCAAAATTTTAAAAAACGGAACTTAGGTAATAAAATTACTTCCTCTAGCTAGCTTTGAAGTGGAGAAAAAAAAAAAAAGCTGTAAGAACAAGAACTCAATTGGCTTTTAGCTGCCTGGCAAATGCTCTAATAAGAAAGCCCGATGACCTACATTCACAAGGCTCTGTACTAAACCACTATTACAAAATCCAATATAAAGCCTGACCATGTTTAAGTGTTTTCCATTAGCAAGCAGAAGTATGTTAGAGAATTATGAAAACATGTTACTGTTGTTAGCGATGATGATCTTAATTAATCCTCTGAATACTATTCAGAAACATGTCATCCTGATCCTTCCAGACAGTTTAAGTTCCCAATGTTATGTAAAGACACCAAAACTTTTGGTTTTTGATTGTGCAATGGGATGTTAACAGAAAGAGGGACTGCTTAAAAATTCTCAAACTGTGCTGCAAAACTGAATTTGTAATAATTTACATCTCCGATGCTCTTCAACTGACAGAAATGCACTAGTGTTCATAAACTCACTCTAAACACAAGCTAGCACCAGTACAGCTTACAGTGATTCAGTTAATACAACACTGAAATATTTCTTCACATAAAGACGACAGCTCTCGGCCAGCTTGTCAGATAACCTGAAGCAGATGTTTTGAGATGTCCCAGAAAAGGTATTAAACCAAACCCTACTGTGGTAAATATCCCCCAAAACAAGTGTCTGAACACCAGATATAATCAACTCAGTAAGTGTTTAAAGAAAATACCAAGTTAGCCCTTCACTGTATACCCATATAGTTGGAAAAGTCTGATACATTCAGCTTCAATACACACTAGCTACTTCCAAACACAGAATGAGTAACTGATGGTGTTAGTGATGACACTAGTGAAAAACAGACTCGTGTATCCGGGATTTTTACTTAATTTCTCTCCCAGTTTACTAAGATGGAGAAAAAATAAGTCCATGTAAAATCACTGCCTTTCAGATTGCCTGAAAAAGATACTACAGTTGAGGAGGTTTAAAAGAAGGTTTTATTTATCTGAAGAGCACAGCAAGAACATGGATACAAAGCTACTGTCAAATTAACATGGAAGTACAAAGAGGTGCCTGATTCACTGGGACTGAATTGTGAAGGGACTACACATTCATCTCAGAGTACATAAAACCTCCCATCGCTCTGCAGCACTCATCTGAGAGCTCCAAGTACAGATTTAAGCTAAGCAAGCTGCAGGCATCCTTTCTAAACTATTAAGACAGTTGCTACAATACACAGGTTTAAAGAAACAAAAAAAAAAAAAACCAAAGACCACTAGGAAAACAAATTTAAGTCCAAATACTCTTCTCTTTCTGAGGAAATCCATGCACCTCCCCCCAAAAGGCAAGGGAGATGACTTCATCATTGATTAAAATGATACATTTGGTTCTGTGTATCCTCTGTACTTGCAGGAAACAGATTTTCCCTATTTGAACCTTTTGTTTCAGGATCAACCCACATGCTACTTAATCTACTAAACAGGTGATATATTTGAGATTGTAGATTCAAGACATTAAATGAAGCAAGCTAAAAATCAAAGGACATTGGCAAAAACATGAGGCCCCCCTGAAGTGATGGGCTCCCTCCTGAGAAGAGGCATCACCATGGACAGCTCAAGCACCACACTCACACGAGCCTCCAAATAAACAGGATGGATGACTGTCTTCCAAAATGACTTCGGAAATTCCTCATATAGCAAAGAATTTCATCTGCAACACTACAGCCAGCTGCATTACTTCACACTAGGGTGAGGAATAAATATGGTTTGAGGAAAATTCAAGGAATGTATATAGAGCTGCCATCAAGGAATTCTAATTCTGCAGGTTTCAAAGCCAGTGGCGTATAACCTGAGCGGGTAAGAGTCAGGGTTTGTTCACAAGGAGGGGGTACTTCTGTCAGTGTGGCTGCAGCACCGTAGATCTCTAAAGCAGATACATCAGAGCACCGGTGGAAAAAATTCATTTGAATTAAAGAAGCAAACTGCAGTAAAAAACTTATCTGCATCCATCAAGCATCAGCTGCTGACAAGAGATTCGATATCAAAGTGGAGCAACAAATGTTCTGTCCCAACAGGAAAAATATAATTTTCTAATTTCTAGGAGGCTACAATGCTCAACACCAACAGAGTTCGAGGTCAAATCTACCCACCTATAGAAGTACACAGGCAGCTCTGAATCTCTGCTGAACCTTTTCGACCAGCAATTCAGCTGTCTGTAGCACTCAGTGACAGCTATAACGGACACTGCTTGAAATCAGGTTTACATAGTATCTTCTCCCATATAAACCCTCTATCTGTAATAACACTAGGTTAGCAACTCCCTATATTTATTTTTTGTCTACTTAAGAGCGTATCATAAGCCCCACTGCACTGCCAAAAAAACAAGCTAAAACAAGGCACACACAGAGCAGTTTCAACATCTAAGTTAGTTATTCCTGTAAGGCTGCCTACACTGACCCAATTGTGCCTCAGCTGTACTGGGAATTTGCTTAAGCACAATGCACTAATACTGTTACGTTTCATTACTCTGGGTCATCAAAGTTATTTTGAAGAGAAAGAACAAGGGGATTTCAAAGCACACCATCACTCTTACTCCCCTATTTACAAAAGAGCGAGTATCACCCAGGAACAGGCACATGGTGTGATGGGAGGAGAGTTTCCAGACCTGCAAAGCCACTCCAGGCAGCCTCATGTTTGGGCTACTGATGCTCTTTGGCAAGAACAGCTCTAGATACATCGAGGGCTCTGCCAAGCTCCAAACAAGTTCAACACCCAAAAAGAAACCCCAACTGAGGAACACACCTAGAAAAGCTGTAGTTTTCAACCAGCAAACATCAACCATTTGTCCAAAGTTAATAATCTTAACACTTTAAGGCATCATGCCTAGCAGCTACCACACAAACTCCACTGCTAAATCACTTCCCTAAAAGAATCAAAAACAAAACTAGGAAGATGACATACGAACGGAGATGCAACAGGGTTTTTTTTCTCTTTCTGGAACGATCAAGTGGCATTTTGAAAACGACTTTTTTGTCTTGTTTTGTTGGCACCCAAGGCTCACAATATAAAAGCGGCTAAAAAGCACCTGAAAACTTAGTCATGCTGCCACATTTCCACAGCTAATTACCTGCAGGGTTATGTAGTTTTCTACACAAGGTTTCGAACTTTAAAACGAATTGGTTTTATCCCGACTCAGTCCTCCCAGGACGCAGCCGGCCGGCACAGGGCAGCAACGTCTCACCCCACGACTCAGGTCCCGTCTCTGTTTACAAGTATGAAGGAGCGGCAGAGACACCGCCGGCTGAGCCCTAACCAACCCCCGAGCCCGAGACCGGCCTTGGGCCACGGCGACCCCAGAGTCGGACTCCTCCGGGAGCCCCATCCCCGAGAAGGGACCGGCACCGGCGCCCCTCCGCGCCCTCCCGCCGCTTACTCCCCGGCGGCTGACCCGGCCAGTCTCGGCTTCCGCCGACGGCTCTCGCCCGGGGCCACCGCTCGCTCTCCCGCCCCGGAGGAGCTCGTCGCCCCCCGCTCCCACACGGCTTCAGGCCCGGGACCCGCCCGTAAGGCTGAGGGTGGACAGGCACCCCCCGGCCCGGCGCCACCGCCCCTACCTGGCCGCAGCGGCTCGGTGATGCTCAGCACCAGGAGGAAGAGGAGGAGGAAGGTGCCGCTGTCCGCCTTGGGCACCATTTATCCACCGTTCATCCTCCCCCGGCGCAGCGCCACAAACCCGCGAGGAGGGACGCGAGGAGCGGCGGGAGGAGGGGCCGCCGCCGGGCCCGCGGGGGGTCCCCGTCCGCACCGAGCTCTCACCCTCCCGCGTCCGCCGCCGCCCCCGGGCGGGAGCCAGCGGCCCTGGCTGCGGCGGCGGCTGCGGCGGCGGGAGCAGCGCG